>APFE030447041.1:0-31303 GCA_000404065.3 Pinus taeda
ATTAACGAGCCTTGTTGGTAATAAAAGCACCGTGGGTATATGTGTGTAAAGTAGCTATACATATGTGTTGTGCGCATAGGCTCCAATGGAGTCTCGAATTTGAGAATTCCCTCAAGAGCACGGCTTAACAGAATACTCATAATAAGGTATGTCCATGATGAATGCGTATGTCTGGTATGTTGAGAATTTCTTTTACTAATTGCTTGAAGAGCACTGGTATTTTATTCCAAAAGCTTGTTGCCTTGGAATTGGGCTGGATAACGAGAATTTGAATTGTGAATCGAATTGTTTTATGCGGAGTCAATTGGTGGGAGTAAGAAGCGTAAGCTTCATAAGGACGCAGAGTATTTTATTTGAAGCTGTTGTCCAGAAGGCGTTGTCCACAAACTGAAGGCGCAATCCAGAGATTATCACAGGAAATTGAACAGGTAAGTTTTGGACGCGTTGTTGAAAACAATGAAATGTTAAGATTTAAATCCAGAAATGGTAATTGGATTAAGACTGAAAAACAATGCATGTCAAGCTTTGGTTCTGGATTGAGTAGTGTTATCACATTTTTACATCAGCATAGAATCTGAAGATTGTATTTGATTTAAAAGGAATTTTAAGTTGATGAATTTGCCAGTGACTAAACTGAAAAATTTGGGTAAATGCTGAGTGCGTATTTTGAAGCATGGTTATTGCATGATCCTGGGTATTGCAAGCCATAAGCTTGCATCATTTTTGGTATCAGAGCTCGGCTCTGTATGAAAGTTTCTTGAGAAGTGGATTAAATGAAGTCCACACGTGAATAGATGCAGTTCACAAAGGAGGGGAAGATGACTGTTGATAGTCATTTTCAGAAATCTGATGAAGAGTATGAGTGGGAGAAGGCCAAAATAGCAATTCAGCTTGAATTGTTAATGGAGTTGTTGCAGGAAGATGTGAGAAACCAGACGCATGGTTGGACCATGAGAAAGAAGGTAAAGTGGCAGAAGTTGCATGCAAGAAGAGAAAAGCAGGTAAACATACAATTGATGGAGGAGCTGAGGAAGCTCGAGCAGATGTTGAGTTGTAGAGAACTCAGAGAGGCTGAGTTGAAAATGGATGTTTCCATTTGTGGCCTGGAACATGGCGAAATTCTGGGTGAAGAGATCAATGAGGAAGATCTCATGAACTATTGGGATAGTTCAGAAGCATCTTAAGAGGTAATGATGAGAGTAACAGGTAAGGCTATGAAGCCTTGTAAATTTTCTCACAATTCATGTATGTTTGCAGGATGTGCGATAGATGGTGAGCAGTTTGATGGAACTGTCACAAAGGACAAGGAAGTTCTTGAGGTAAAGTCTGGTAGAGGATTCCTTTCAGAGAAGGAATGTGATGATTGGTCAACAGAAAATGAAGGTATGGAAAGTTGTGTAAAATTTCCGAGTTCTACTCCAGGTGAAATTGTTCAGTTGTATCTGAAGTTAGATCTTCAGAAGAGAGAGTTGGAAAAGCAGAGGATCTATGTTCAGGAAAAGTTGTTGAAAGACACAGAACAGGGGAAGATTTTCCAAACAGATGATGTGGAAAGGGGACTAACTGATAGTCTCACAGAGGAATTGAATCAGCATACTGAAGTGCTGGCAAAGGAGGACAAGGCACTGATGCCTTTTGATTTTTATTCTAACAAGTGTTTTGTGAATGCAGGTATTGTTGCAGAACATTTGACTCAGTTGAGTAGTCAAATGAAGGAAGAAGAAGTTTTCTGTTCTAGAGGACTAGAGGGTATGGATGATAGGGTGGCAGTCAGAACAGAAACAAACATAGAAGCAAGAAGTCAGCGAGTGACAGTACAAACTGAGCAAGCCGTCTTAGCTCAGCAGACAGCTAGAAATCAGCAACCTGGAGATTTATTAGACCGAGAGATTGAAAGTATCAAAAAACTGATGACAAAAGAATCCCAGAGAAAGACGGCAATAAGAAGGAAAAGGAAAGACAACCAGAGAAATACTATAGCAGACTTGGAAGGCAGAGCAAGTGGAGCACTACAGCACAAAATATGGAACCCTGGAGGACAACAGCAGATAACGACAACAGTAAAGCAATTGGCAAGCAATGGAAGATTACAAAATAAAATTTGGGATCCAGGAGGAAATATCCAGACTTATGACCAGGCGGTCATGAATTTTCTTACATGGGGAGTCTGATGCAGGAGCATCATCTCCGAAAAACACATTGTATTTTACCTAAGCTAGGGGGTTTCATGTTTTGAAGAAATATTACAATTTCATGTAAATATTAATATTATTTTGAGTGATTAATTAATTATTTGTGAGAAATTGTAAATGTGAGAGAAATTAGTTTCTAGATTATTTAGAATTAATGAAGGAGCCTAAGTTGGGATTAGTTTCTAAGTTTTAGGGATGAGAATCTATCTTTTAGGGATGTTGAGAGATTTAGGGATTTGATGAGATATTAAGGGAATTGAGCATTTAATTAGATCATTTTTTAAATTGTATAAATAGGAAGGGGTTTTGAGAGGAAAATACATTGAGATTGTGAGAGAGTGTGTTAGAGAGCTGGTTTTGAACATCCAAGGCTGTAAGCCTCTGGCAATTTGTAAGGGCCAAGAACGTTGAATATTTGGTCAAGAAGATCAATTTGTAAGTATATTAATTTTTTTATGAAAGTGTGATTGGAGTTATGTGCATTAATGGACTGGTTTATGTATGGTTAAATTCTGCATAAGTGAGCTTTCGAATGTTGGTTATGGGTTGAGATTGTTAAATCATGCGCCTCAGCTGAGTCTTTATGAATGATTGAAATCCATAATAAAGAAGTGAAGTGATGAATCTGTGGTAGTAGACTCGCTGGCAATTATTTGTGGAAATCGATAAACATTTGTGTTGAAATCCAAAATGTAAATTTAATTGAATTCATAGAATTGGAAATTTGATCACTATGGATCGATTTCAAAGAGAAAAACTTCCTGTATCAGTGAAGTGTTAGTTATTGTTTGAAAGAGGGCGTTGCCAAGAATTTTGTATGACCGTCTCTGAAAAATGCAGTACGCTGTCCTTGAAACAAATGCATGGAGCATTAATGAAACGCTGGTTATTTAATTACAAACTGGAATGTGAGTCGATTTAAAAATGGAATAAAAGATGTTTTAAATGAAATCAGAACATATGCAGGTTTGGGTCGTATGCAAGTTTAAAATCATACTTATAAGATCTGTTTGTAAATGCCAGTTATCTGTGGGGTCGAAATAACAGGAATTTAACCATTCTTTATTGAAAAACGCTTTAATTAAAGTCTGCGTTTGAATCCTGTGGTAGAATGCCAGCGCTGGAGAATTCAATGTCTAATAACGTTGAATGCTGATTTAATAATGCGTATTGCGGGTTGGAATAAAGTGAGAAAGAAATAGCAGAAGGTGCAGTCCAGAGATGACGCAGTCCAAAGATTGATTCAAATGGGTATGAATATGAAGTTGAATGTTGAATTGTGAACGTGGGAAGATTCTGTACATAAATTGCTATAAAAGTCGATTGACAGTGGTGAAGTTACATTTGAATGGTTAACGCAAATTTGAAATCAAATCTATGAGTGTCTTGAACGCTGTATTTAAAATGTGCCAGAATGAATGCTAATTGAACGCTGTTTATGTCAATTGATGACGGATCGAATGCAAATTGTTGGCATAATTTACATAACACAATTTTAAAAATCGATCTGTTGGGGTATGGAACCAGAAAGTTAATGCGTTAACCCTGAACTGATCTTGTCACTGGAATGATCTGTTTGCCGGAAGGATGGTTGTCACTTAGAATTATTTTGCAGAATAGCTGGCATTATTAAATCCAAGACTGCGTTTATATATGTTTGAATGTTTCATAGTTGCAGGGAGAAATCGATTGAATGTTGTAATAAAGAACGCAGATTTTTGGAGAGAGATGAATAGCAGTGGGTAAACAGGGTCTGGAAATGGCATACAGTAAATGCATAATCAATCTACAGTGATGAAAAGCGCATAGTAAGGAGTTGAAGAGTGCTGCTAAATTCTGGAAAGGTATGTTGTGGCTTAAAATCTGAGTTTATAGTTGCCATAGCAGAAAACTGTTTGAAGGAATGTGTGAACGAAGTTAAATGCAATGAAATGGAGTTTTGTAATAGCCAGATTGAGATTTAATACATGGGCGCATGATATTGGAATTTATGAGTTAAGCGTTGGTTGTGTATTTTCTTAACTAGTTCATATGTTAAGGACAGAATCAATGGTTAAGATGTGGGCACATCAAAATTGGGTTTTTTATACTTTCCAAGAATTGAGTGCATTGAAGTGAGGATAAAGTCCAAGTCTTTGGGCACATCAAAATTGTTTGTAGCGCATGTTTGTATATGCATAATAAGAAAAGATCCTCGTTATTTGCAGGATAGTCCTGCGTCATTTTGGTATCAAAGCCAGAATGCTCTGTTGAAATAGAAGGTTTTGTTGAAAACTAAAATGTATTTTTGACTGTATGATGAATGATGAAAGGAACATCAGAGTTTTAAATTTGATGTGTAAGCTACACAAATGCAGTGAACAGATTGGCAGAAGCGAAAGGAGGAAACGATCATGCAAGATCTTAAGAGGTGAGATGAATTTTCTGAATTGAAATTTGTGATTGAAGTTTATGGTTGCAGAGAAGATGGCATTGAACCTGACATTCAGCTAAAGGTTGGATAAGGAGGACAATTGCAGTGTCCTGAAGAAGAAGGTGAGTTGAAGAGATAGCCTAGAGAGTGAGCAGAGGAGAGTGCTCAAAGAGGTTCCAGAGGCAATGAACCAGTGCTTACCAAAACACTGAGTGAGGAGGGCTTGTTGAGGTAAGTGGCAACAGAAGAGATTGCTGTCGTAGAGGCTAGTACAACTCATAGTGAGTGAACAACTCATGGAGAAAGTGATCATGGAGGATCAGAGAAGAGGTTCAGAGGAATGCCACAGAGGTGAGATGATTGATGAAGTCAGAGAAAGAGAGATTGCAGTAATAAAGGTACAATTGTAGGTACTGGAAGAATGGATGCAAGAGGAGAAAAATCAGAATAGAGGTTGGATCTTTCCATTGAAGGGAAAGAAAGTGATTTGGCGACAATTGCAAAGGAGGTTGAGGCAAATTGTGATTTCCTTGTTGAAAAGGGAACTTAGAGTTCTTGAGCCAGAGTTGGAATTTGAAGATTCCACATGCAGATTTGTTCAGAGGGGAGTGCATGAGGAAGCAGTCAAGACTGAAAAGTCTTGTGGTTTTAAAACTGATGAATTGTGTGTGATTGCAGGTACTTTAGAGTTTGTTCAAGAGAGAGAAGAGTTGAATCTAAAGGCTGTTCAGATTGATGCTGAGATAGCAAGATCTCACAAGGGAATAAAGACAGAGGAAGCAGAAAATGGTGATGATGATATGCTTCAGCAATGTTACAGAGAGATTGCATTGCTAGAATATTTGTTGAAGAACTCGGAGTATGACAAGGAGATTGTAGCAGATGAAAGAATTCAGTACAGTGAACGAGTGCAGAAAGATGTCAGGGAAGCAGCTGATATGAGAGAAAGACTGGTTGACAGTCTTGAGAATTCTTCAGAGGATTCTTTGGGAAGTTTGGATCAGCATACTGATGTGCTGATTGTAGAGGAGAATTCAGAACAGCATACTGAAGTGTTGGCAAAGGAGGACAAGGCACTGATGCCTTATGATTTTTGTTCTAACAAGTGTTTTCTGAATGCAGATATTGTTGCAGAACATTTGACTCAGTTGAGTAGTCAAATGATAGGAGAATAAGTTTTCTGTTCCAGAAGACAAGAGGGCATGGATGATCGGGTGGCAGTCAGAACAGAAACAAACATAGAAGCAAGAAGTCAGTGAGTGACAGTACAAACTGAGCAAGCCGTCTTAGCTCAGCAGACAGCTAGAAATCAGCAACCAGGAGATTTATTAGACCGAGAGATTGAAAGTATCAGAAAACTGATGACAAAAAAATCCCAGAGAAAGACGACAATAAGAAATAAAAGGGAAGACAACCAGAGAAAGACTGTAGCAGACTTGGAAGGAAGAGCAAGTGGAGCACTACAACACAAAATATGGAAACTTGGAGGACAACAGCAAATAACTACAACAGTAAAGCAATTGGTAAGCAATGGAAGATTACAAAATAAAATTTGGGATCCAGGAGGAAGTATCTAGACTTATGACCAGGTGGTCATGAATTTTCTTACATGGGGAGTCTGATGCAGGAGCATCATCTCCGGAAAACACATTGTATTTTACCTAAGCTAGGGGTTTCATGTTTTGAAGAAATATTACAATTTCATGTAAATATTAATATTATTTTGAGTGATTAATTAATTATTTGTGAGAAATTGTAAATGTGAGAGAAATTAGTTTCTAGATTATTTAGAATTAATGAAGGAGCCTAAGTTGGGATTAGTTTCTAAGTTTTATGGATGAGAATCTATCTTTTAGGGATGTTGAGAGATTTAGGGATTTGATGAGATATTAAGGGGATTGAGCATTTAATTAGATCATTTTTTAAATTGTATAAATAGGAAGGGGTTTTGAGAGGAAAATACACTGAGATTGTGAGAGAGTGTGGCAGAGAGCTGGTTTTGAACATCCAAGGCTGTAAGCCTCTGGCAATTTGTAAGGGCCAAGAACGTTGAATATTTGGTCAAGAAGATCAGTTTGTAAGTATATTAATTTTTTTATGAAAGTGTTATTGGAGTTATGTGCATTAATGGACTGGTTTATGTATGGTTAAATTCTGCATAAGTGAGCTTTCGAATGTTGGTTATGGGTTGAGATTGTTAAATCATGCGCCTCAGCTGAGTCTTTATGAATGATTGAAATCCATAATAAAGAAGTGAAGTGATGAATCTGTGGTAGTAGACTTGCTGGCAATTATTTGTGGAAATCGATAAACATTTGTGTTGAAATCCAAAATGTAAATTTAATTGAATTCATAGAATTGGAAATTCGATCACTATGGATTGATTTCAAAGAGAAAAAATTCCTGTATCAGTGAAGTGTTAGTTATTGTTTGAAAGAGGGCGTTGCCAAGAATTCTGTATGACCGTCTCTGAAAAATGCAGTACACTGTCCTTGAAACAAACACATGGAGCATTAATGAAACGCAGGTTATTTAATTACAAACTGGAATGTGAGTCGATTTAAAAATGGAATAAAAGATGTTTTAAATGAAATCAGAACGTATGCAGGTTTGGGTCATATGCAAGTTTAAAATCATACTTATAAGATCTGTTTGTAAATGCCAGTTATCTGTGGGGTCGAAATAACAAGAATTTAACCATTCTTTATTGAAAAACACTTTAATTAAAGTCTGCGTTTGAATCCTGTGGTAGAATGCCAGCGCTGGAGAATTCAATTTCTAATAACGTTGAATGCTGATTTAATAATGCGTATTGCGAGTTGGAATAAAGTGAGAAAGAAATAGCAGAAGGTGCAATCCAGAGATGACGCAGTCCAAAGATTGATTCAAATGGGTATGAATATGAAGTTGAATGTCGAATTGTGAACGTGGGAAGATTCTGTACATAAATTGCTGTAAAAGTCGATTGACAGTGGTGAAGTTACATTTGAATGGTTAACGCAAATTTGAAATCAAATCTATGAGTGTCTTGAACGTTGTATTTAGAATGTGCCAGAATGAATGTTAATTGAACACTGTTTATGTCAATTGATGATGGATCGAATGCAAATTGTTGGCATAATTTACATAACATAGTTTTAAAAATCGATCTGCTGGGGTATGGAACCAGAAAGTTAATGCGTTAACCCTGAACTGATCTTGTCATTGGAATGATCTGTTTGCCGGAAGGATGGTTGTCACTTAGAATTATTTTGCAGAATAGCTGGCATTATTAAATCCAAGGCTGCGTTTATATATGTTTGAATGTTTCATAGTTGCAGGGAGAAATCAATTGAATGTTGTAATAAAGGACGCAGATTATTGGAGAGAGATGAATAGCAGTGGGTAAACAGGGTCTGGAAATGGCGTAAAGTAAATGCAGAATCAATCTACAGTGATGAAAAGCGCATAGAAAGGAGTTGAAGAGTGCTGCTGAATTCTGGAAAGGTATGTTGTGGCTTAAAATCTGAGTTTATAGTTACCATAGCAGAAAACTGTTTAAAGGAATGTGTGAACGAAGTTAAATGCAATGAAATGGAGTTTTGTAATTGCCAGATTGAGATTTAATACATGGGTGCATGATATTGGAATTTATGAGTTAAGCGTTGGTTGTGTATTTTCTTAACTAGTTCATATGTTAAGGACAGAATCAATGGTTAAGATGTGGGCACATCAAAATTGGGTTTTTTATACTTTCCAAGAATTGAGTGCATTTAAGTGAGGATAAAGTCCAAGTCTTTGGGCACATCAAAATTGTTTGTAGCGCATGTTTGTATATGCATAATAAGAAAACGTTCGCATCGGTTGCTAGAATGGAAACCATGAGAGCAGTGTTGTCCATAGCAGCACAAAACAAGTGGAAAGTTTACCAAATGGATTTGAAGTCAGCATTCCTAAATGGAGTGTTAATGGAAGAGGTTTACATTGAACAACCTCTAGGCTATAAAAAGAAAGGCCAAGAGCACGAAGTGTGCAGATTGAAGAAAGCTCTTTATGGGTTGAAGCAAGCACCAAGAGCGTGGTACAGTAGGATAGATTCCTATCTACTTGAAAATGGATTTGAAAAGTGTGAGGGAGAACCTACCCTCTACATCAAAGAAAAGGATGTTAAAATAATAATTGTTGTGATATATGTTGATAATATTATTTTCACAGGTAATGATGATTACGTTTTTGAAAATTTCAAAACAGTCATGAAAGAAGAATTTGAAATGACTGACATGGGTTTGCTGAGATACTTCTTAGGAATAGAAGAACAAAATGGAAATGGGATTTTTATCTCACAAGCAAAATATGTTAATGAAGTGTTGGAAAGATTTAATATGTAGGAGAGCAAAGCAGCAATCACTCCCAGAGTGATGGGATTAAAACTCAACAAAGAGGACAACAACAAGGATTTTGATCCTAGTTTGTACAAGAGCATAGTTGGCAGCGCCATGTATTTCACTGCAACTAGGCCAGATATAATGCATGTTGTTAGTTTGATTTCCAGATTCATGGAGAGCCTAAAAGAAGCACATTGGTAGGCAGCAAAAAGGATTCTGAGGTATGTTAAAGGTACTAAAAGGTTTGGCATTTTATATACTGCTTCAAAATGTTTAGATTTAATTGGATACACTGATAGTGATTGGACTAGAAGTGTAGATGATCGGAAAAACACATCTGGTTATATTTTTCACATGGGTTCAGGAGCCATTTCATGGGCTTCTAAAAAGCAGCCTATTGTAGTGTTGTCTACATCAGAGGCAGAATATGTGACAGCTATAGCAGCAGCATGTCAACCAATATGGATGAGAAATATGTTAAGGAGTTTATGCCAAGAGCAAGCAAAAGGAACTGTGATTTTTTGTGACAATAGCTCAGATATTGCATTATCCAAGAATTCTGTGTTTCATAAGAGAACGAAACACATTGAAACAAAGTTTCATTACATCAGGGAATTGGTAAACAATGGAGAAATTGTTTTAGAACACTACAGAACTCAGGAGCAGGTTACATATATTCTGACCAAACCATTGGGGCAGAAAAGTTTTGAGTTTTTGAGGAAATGTCTCGGTATAACTGATAACCCAACAGTTGAAATTAAAGGGGAGCGTTGAAATATTACTTTCAACTGCAGCACCAGTCCTTTGCTGGAATCCACCATTTAACAACGATCGCAAATAGTTTTCTTTTTTGGAAAACCGTCATGGGATTCCCCACACCGCTTTTACGGAATGGTGGTAATTCTCGGGGGGGCAGCAAACACACTCATCGGCCGACACGTACCCTGAGCGGTTCGCCAATACAACCCTTTCCCCGGCGCATAAAGTTCGGTAAAAGAGGTCGTGCAATATTGCCGACAACCATCCGATTAATGTGGGCCAGATCGACAGTTATGGTAGCGGCGGCATGCTTTTGTTATCGGGAGGACCTCCGGTAATTGCGATAACCGTTGGATGGAGGTGGAGCAACATATACTATTAAATAAATAAATAAAATATCGCCATGTGAAGTAATTAATGTAAATTTATTACAGTTGTTGAATGTAGGTGGAGTTTTATTTTTATTGTTCTTAACTCACGAGAGTCAGTTTCTACGATACAAGTAAAAATGTAATGTTATGTTTTTCTTTTAGATGCAATGTAATGCACAACAGTGCAAAGTAAGAAGTAAAAAAATTACACACAACAGTGTTAATTTTTATAGTGAGAGACAGAGTGAAGTTTTGAACTGCCTCTGAAGCAGTCTTGTTGTAATCCCTCTGTTAGAGGAAGACTTTTGTAACAGTTAGTTTTGTTAATGAATACAAGTTTTTTTTTTGTGTGAAACTTTGTCTTCCCAAAACATTTTTAGTTTTTTTGTGTTAAGGAACAGAGCATTATTCTCTATTTATTTGTTCTGGAATTATCAGAAATTCTCAACAGAAACAGCTACTCATTGTATTTGAGTTGACTGCTAGATTAATGAGAAGTTGATTGGGTCATGAAGAAATATAGCAAATACGAGGCCTTTCTGGCAGCCAAAACCAAATACGATCCTCAGGGACTCTTTTCCAATGAGTGGACGGATGGCAGGAGTGATCATCAAGAAGGATGCATGTGCTCTCGAAGGACTGTGCGTGTGTTCAGAAGATGCGCAAGGATGGATGTGTTCTCAAAGGACTATGCATGTGTTCAGAAGATGGGTAGTGTGCTCCTGATAAAGGCTACTTCTGCAAACCTGGGAGGGTGTAGACAGAAGCAAGTGTTTGCAGACAAGGAGAACATAATATTGGTACAGTCTTGGTATCGTATAAGTTCATATGGCCTCTACTTACTAAGTTGATATAGTATTCTACTGTTGTCTTTGTTTCAGGTGTCTGGTTTTATTGGTATGTTTTAAAAGAGTAGTCTACACTCACAATTTCGCCTAATGGAAAATTCGGTGAATTTTTTTTTAATTTTAGTAAATTACAATTATGGTTAAGCTTTGAGATTTTAGATATCTACATTTTTTATGATACTAAATCAATTCATATTATAAAAAAAAAAGTTATTCAAACGCTCAGCAAACTGTTTTTTTTTATTTTCTGACCAAATTTAATCCAGCAAAAAAAATTCTACCCTATCCAAATTATATCCTCTATAGAGAACGCCCATTGATGATTTCCTCAATATCCCAGAATCATGGAGGTCAAATGACCCAACTGTTGTTTTTCCAACACCATGTTTATGGTTATGTTCGAACAAACTTTATTTAGTTTTATAGTTGATTTTGAAATGTTTTAGTTTTTTCCAATATATTTATATCTATGAATTATATGAAATAATATTCTATAATCTTTAATCCAGTTACATTTGACGAGGTGTTATGTTTCTCCATTGCTATTTATGTTTGTCATTCTTATTTTTCTATTAAACTTAAAAAAAAATCATAAATCCAACCGACAAATGCCTAATTAATTACTTGATAAAGTATAATGTCTTCTTGTAATAAATCCATGAAACTAATATGCATAAGGGTTAGTTCTTAAACAATGTTTTAATAATGGAACTAAAATGATCTTTGTCATACATAAATGTAAAGGTTAAGATTACCAGAAAATGAAAAATGAAATTATAGGTATAGTAAATGATAATGTAGCATAATGTGTAAATGTGTACTCACATAAATTTTGTCCCTAAAAAATATTTTTGTTTGTGGTCAACGCGAAACCGCTTATCATCATATATTGTTTATCTGGTGATAAAAAACCTCTTAACGATATACTGTCCTAGAGAAGCTTAGCAATGGGTAGGACCACTAATTTGTGGTATCCCACATCTAGTAGAATTATCAATCTTAGTGAAAAGAGAGTTGGGAAAATTTCAAGCCATGCAAAACATACTTGTGTAGAAGAAAAATGACCATTCAAATGTGATGGAGTCATGCAAACTATGTAATAGAAGTTTGTGAGCGATAGGGAACACATGGATAAGATTCCATGAATAAATTTTGTTCCATAGTATTCTGATGCAGAAACATCAAAAACATGGGTAAAGATAATGAGTAAGGATGAGATAGGAGGAATAATAAGTACATGTATGAAGACATCTGTTAGAAGAATGATTGTTGAACCATGTATTAGAAAGAGTTTCCTAGTGACCCAACGGATATAGTGGTCAATAATCTATGTGTTTTGGTGGATGGTGACTTTTTTATATGAACTTCAACTTATGTTTATGGTTGCATGTATAATATGGAAGTAAAGAAGATTGAGAATCAAGAAGACCAAATTTCATGGAAGATATAAAATGAAGAAAGACATAAAGAACTAAAGGGTAGAAAATGGAGTAGTTTAATGAAGAATTCTCATTAAGGCGCCTAACTATAGAAGTCTACCTAGGAATGAGAGATGAGAAGGTATGAGAGAAATTAAGGATGATGAACATTGAGAAATCCATGGAAATATTTGAGGAGATATATTCTAGGAGATAGTAAAGGAGATATGGTGGACATAATTTCCAAATTTCAAAATATAAGATATATCTTATGCCAGATAATTTGTATAATAGTCATGATATATAGAGAATTAACTATTTAATAATAGCTTTTCTCTTCAGCGGGTTATAAGCGTAGATCTTGGTGTTTCGTTGCTTTTGTAAGTTTGCATATTGTAAGGTGTAGTTTGAAGTAAATAGTTGCATCTCTCTCTTTCTCTCTCTAACACACAAGCACTTACAATAAATCTCAACCCCTCAAATATATGTAGCAATGGACATTGTTAAAAAATACACTTGTAACACCCTACACACCTATTGTACACCTATTAAATGGAAAATAAGAAATCATTGTAGTAATAAAAGAGAACCTAGATTATATTAAATATACACAGGGTGGCGGATACAGGGTTTAAAGTTTTCATTTCTAATTAAAACATTTAATGTGTTATACATTTGTTAAATATGGGCATGCTTAGCATTAAAAGGTCACATGGAGCTTTGAATGTTGAACCCGTAACATGAGTTACAATTAAATATCCATTGTACACCAGGACACGCGACATAACCAAGGTCTGTCCTACTCCCTGCATTTGTCAGCAAGACAACACTGTCTGCGACAATTGGCTTAACTCTCATCCATTGATCTGCGGGAGGCGATCCGACGATGAGAAGGGTTTAGGTTTTACCCAACTACACGCTTCACCTCGTCGGGTCGGATGGGAGGTCATTTGTTGTTGTATGTTGGAGGTTCTTGCCGCTCTACAACTGCTTTGGTCTAGGGGTTCCAAGCTAGCTCACAACCTCTGCTATTGCCAGCTATGGTGACATCAGTTAACTTGTCAACACAAGGGTATCCCTAACCACCTACCTTCTAATTGTTCAGGTTTCCCATGCAACTTGAGTTTAGTTTCTTCTTCCATCTTTCGACTGGTTTGGCAGCTAACTGATGGATTTCACCATTTAGGAGTGGTTTGAGGATGCCCTAGCTCTACGGAAGGTGGCCGGGACTAATGTTGGTTTAATGAAGGTAAGCATACATTTTTTTTGTTTCCTCTAGGTGTCTTTTGCAGTTCTTTACAGTCTAGATTCTAGCTCTAGCTGATTAATAAATTTTGCTGTAAGGAAGGCAGACTGCCATCGATGGAAGCCCTCCAAGCTCAGGTAATACTACTGCCCTTTGGTCATTAATTTTTCTGGCTTTCTTAGCAAGTTTTGCACTCCTAACCACTTGGTGATCGATGGTATTGGTATGCAGGTAAGCTACCACCAACACTCGACTCTATTTGCGGTTACGACAACATATGCTGAAGTTCTTAAGGCATGTTTGTTTCGTGGTTGCTTTCAGGTTGGGAAACATCTCCTTTGGTTCCATATATGATTGTGTTATGAAATACTAAGCGGATGATTTTATTATCGACATAGGCTCATTCCTGAACTTGTCGAGTCCTTGTTTTATTTAGGTTTTGTGTATAAAAATTAAATTTGGTTTACTTGGCATGCACGAGGGTTCGACGGTATATGAGTCGCAGACACTAGTTAACATGGCTACCTTTTTATTTTTGAGAACAGATGTTGAACCGGGATTCTCTGTTGATAAATATCCTGATAGGGTTATGAATTTGATAGTTTGCTTTTTTATTTAATATTGACACATTCGGGCTGTTGACCCATTGTTTGCAAAGTACTTATGTTATGCGGGTTGCTACCATCGAAGTACATGCTTATATTTTTAAAGGAATGGAAAATTAATATATATATATATATATATATATATATATATATATATACAATTTTATATTTTGTTGTCCCATTCTTTTCGAATGACTGCAATATTTATTGTTGTTTCTTTCCTATTTTGAGCAACAACTTAGAAGATAGATAGATAGTCAGTTTATAAATGTTATGCATGGTTTCTTATGCTATCAGATCGGAAACTCCAGAACTGTTATTACCAAGATCGTTCTTTTCTCTGTTATAATTTATCTAAGGAATTGTTCACACAGTTTAACGGAAGGGATTTCTCTATAGTCTAAGATTATGTACTGTAACTATTTAATATAGGGAAACATTCTTCATGCAATTCTTGTATATTGGTTATCTTTTAGGCATTACTGTAATGTTTACCGTTTATTCCTGATTAGCATCTTCAACTCTGGTTTTGTTCTGATATACTTTTGAGAAGTTTCTCCCTTTAATTTGTTGCAGTACTTTAATGAATAATTCCTATAATTCACTATCATTTCTGAAAGAAGTCTATGTTACTTATCTTCTTACTGCTTGAAAACGTATAACTCCAATTCTATGTGGAAAGTCTCTCCTCCTAGACGCGAGTCTGGTAATTACGTCCAAGCTCTCCCCCGAGCACTTTCGTTTCTTTAAAGTCAGTAAATATATCTAGTTACTGTTGGGTACCTTGGGCCTCAAGACTTCACTATCCAACCTCAAGTCCTGTACCTTTTCAAACTATTCTTGAGTGTTTTTCCATTGGTTTATTCCACATAGCTCTAAGATCTCTTACTGGATTCTTTCCCCATCTATATTTTCCTTCCCAGGGCAGAAGGTAACTATTTCTTGATAACTGTGTCTTTTAACTACTCGAAACAGTTTTATTTTTATTAACATATCTGAACTCCTAATTATTTTTATTAGGTAACCAAATGTACATTGGCTTGCCAGCCTGAGTCATTGTTATTTTAACAACACAAATTAAGAATTTAATGCAGTAAAACATAAAAATTAAAACTCAGTAACTACAGTAATTTTCACATAGCCTAGGGTGTTACATCTCCCCCACCCCCATATGAGGAACACCGTCCGTGGTGTTCTTCTAATTTAAGAAAATAATGCTGGGTAACCTTCCTGCATAAATCCCTCATCTTCGCAGGTGGCCTCGTCTGGGCCAAAGTGATTCCACTGCACTTTAACCTCGGTGATGGCTCGCTTCCGTAAGGTGGTTTCTCTCCGATCGAGAATACGAAGAGGTTCTGCCATAAACTCTCCTTTTGGTTCGACTTGCACATACACAATTCATCGTCATAATTTCTTCAAATTAGTTTATCCAAAAGTTAAGTATTCTCCTTAATTGATTACCTGAATGTTTTCCCAGCTAATTATCTGTTGTGGGTTGTGCACATATTTTTTTAGCAAAGAGACATGGAAAACATTGTGGACGCAGATATGAATTGGTAACACAAGCTTATAGCCTACCGATCCAATCCGTTCCAAAACTTGTAAGGGTCCACAGCACTGGGCTGCTAGGTTAGCACAACCCCTCCATTATAAGGAACTTTTCTGGGGATTTACTATTAGGTAAACGTGGTCTCCTAGCTGAAATTCTCAATAGGTCCTCTTTTTATCTACGTACATTTTCTGCCTATCTTGGGCAGCCCTTAGATTTTGTCGAACCTTCTTAACTGTCTCCTCCATTTCTGCTAGCATGTCAGAACCCAAGTCTAACTTATTAACTGATCTATTCCAATCTATGGGCACTCTGCACCTTCTCCCATACAACACCTCAAAGGGGCTCATTCCCAGTGATTCATGATGTTCGTTATTATAACCAAATTCCACTAAGTGGAGGTAGTCTTCCCACTTATGTGGATGTTGCATCACAAACATACGTAACATGTCCTCTAGCACTTGATTTACTTGTTCGATTTGTCCGTTCATTTGAGGAAGGTAAGTTGTAGTAAATTGAATCTAGGTACCCAATCTTGAAAAGAGGGTCTTCCATAATGTGGATGTAAATTTTACATCCCTATAAAAAATTACCATCCTAGGTATTCTATGCAGATGAAATATTTCCTTCATAAATATGTCTACAATTTCCACCGTTTTGTAAGTGGATTTCACATGTATGAAGGGAGTTGTTTTGCTCAATTTTCTACCATCACCATAATTGAGTCGTGATGCTTCTTGGTGCAAGGTAAGCTGGTGATGAAGTCTATAGATATGGTCTCCCATTTCCATTCCGAAATGGGCACTGGTTGTAATAGACTAGCAGGGTGCTGATGTTCCACCTTCTCTAATTGACATTCCAAAAAATTGGACAAGTACTCTATGACATCCTTCCTTAACCCGGGCCAAAAATACCCTTTTGTGATGGCTAAAAACAACGTTTGGTAACCTAGTTGACCAACACATGGTTTCCTATGAAACTCATCCAATATCATTTGTTTACCCACGTTTTGGTTAGAAACATATATTATATTCGTGAAGGTAAGGAGGTTGTCAGAGCTTAAGTGAAAATATGATATTTCCCCTTTTAACAGAGTTTCCTTTGTTTGCTGCAAAACAAAAGTGTATTCTGGGTCTTTGAAGGAGGCTTCCTTTATGATTTCAGGGATGCTTGAGCATACCTGGCTGATTTGGACCTCAAAAATACAATGCACTTTCCTGCTCAATGCGTCGGCCACTCAATTTTCCTTCCCTTTGAGATGTTTCATTTCGAAATCAAATTAACTTAAAAATGTTTTCCATCTGGCCTGTCGAGCATTTAAGTTAGAATGGTTGAAGAAATTGGTAAGGATGCTATGATCCGTTAATAGCATAAATTTCTTCGCCAACAGGTAGTGTCGCCACATTTAAGTGCATGCACTACCGCTATTAATTCAAGATCATAAGCCAAATATTACTACTCATATTCCCTCAATTTTTCGTGATTCGTAAGCGATAACTTTCCCTTCTTGTGTTAACAATCCACCAACACCCTCTTTACTAGCATCAGTGCAAACCACGAAATATTTTTTTGGATCTTGTACCTTTAACATGGGTGCAATGATAAGTAGGTGTTTTAATTTTTCAAAGCTTTGCTGACATTCGACTATCTGTTGGAAAGCACATCCCTTTTTCTATAAAGAGGTCATTGGAAGAGCGATTTTTGAAAATCCTTCGATGAACTGACAGTATTATCCAACCAAACATAGGAAGGACTGGATATCAACAACATTCTTTGGAGCAATATGATATATAATATTGCTCAGTAATTCCTCCGTACAACGAAAACCATACTGACGAATTACTAAGCAATATTATATATCATATATTGAGAAAATATTGAGCAATATTATATATCAGTTTATTTGTGTGGAGGGGAATGTATGTGGAAGTGAAAATTCACCCATTGTGTGGATTTTAGAAATTAAATAATAATCAATATTATATATGAGTTTATTTGTTCATAGGGGGATGGATGTAAAAGTGCAATTTCATGCATTGTCTAGAATTCAAAAATTCATATTAGGCATTTACTGAGGAATACTAAACCCAAAAAATTAGAATATTCCTTGTGCAGATTGATACATTATGTGGAGTGTCGAAATTGATATGAAGAAAACACTGACCAATATTACATATCAGTTCCATAATGAAGCTCTTTTGCATACAATGAAAGGTTTATTGAGTTGTTTCCACATAATGAATGCTTATCCACGTTGAGCACAATGAATTCCATTTTATCATAGATTTGTACATTTATCCACTTATCCAGGTTTCTAGTTCAAGTGCGAGAGAATGGGCATCCGTCAAGTGTGAGAGAAAGGATATTGAACAAGTGTAAGAGAAATGGCATACCAGAAGTGTGGGAGAAAGGAATATATTGAGTCAAGTTTTCTTCCTTTTCACTCTGCATAAGGCTAAAGAAAGTTGGGGGGGGGGGGGGCTAACTATTATTATTTTGTTGAGTTGAAAAAGTGTGTGTGGGAAGTGCAACAGAAAGGGTGTACATGAAGTGCGGCAGCAAGGACTATATCAAGTCAAGAATTTTTCCTTCGAATTCTGCATAAGGTTAATTTAACATTGTTGGATAATTTTACCTGGCAAGAGGAAGTGCTAGGAGAATATCACATTTTAAATTAAGATCATATTATGACTTATATTAATTTGCTTATATTATTGTGTAGAGTTGTGAAATAAGTAACATTGATACACTATTTAGAGTGCTTAAAGAGTCCAAAGATTCCAAAATTGGTAACTGTTATTATCTCATTGTCCAGAGAAAAAATGTGTGGGAAGTGTGGGAAAAAGTATTGTATCGAGTAAAGGAGACTGGGAAAGAACATAACTAATTAATTAGTATCCATATACATAATTAATTAATACTAATAGAAGATTCAAAGGAGACGAAGCAAGTTGTGGAGTGGAAAGTCTTTCGAAAGAGGAAGTACTCATGGAGAACTATTCAAGAGATATTGATGCAAGACTATTGAAAACTTTACATTTGATATTTCTTATGTAGAGTAGAACGGTGGTGGTTTTATTCATAGTATTATACAATATTAAGTGAAGTGTCTCTTTTGTGTAAAATAATGATTGTGCGGGGTAGGGAACAAAAACATTGTTCTGTAATGTTTTGTATATGCATACAATTTTGTATTCCTTATTCCATTCAATGTTTAATATGACATAGTAGAGTAGAAAATGTAGCCAAAAAAATGTAGAGTTGTATAATCAAATAATAATCAATGAAAATAAATCGAACAGTAACACACCTCTTAGCAAAGTTATCATTGTCTATCATTATGTGTGCTACACTATATGTTCATCTATTCTTCTTGGTATTCCTTCCCCTCTTTCTCATTAAAACATGAATGTTAGGAAATAATAGCTCAAGATATCAATACTCCAATGTGGGTGGAAAGGAATGAAATAAATGGAGTTGGGATATAGTTATGTCTTCTTTTACTTCAATGCTCAGTTGAATTTTCCTATTAACACAAACTTTGTAGCTCAACAAGGTTGCTCTCCTTGTCTCTTGTTGTTGGTCTCCCCCTAAGGACAAAAACATGTTTTAGTCTATTTTTCATGGTATCCCCTCAAATTTTGTAAGTTCTTAACTCTCTAGTTTACTACCTTTAGCCTGCTTACCAAGCTGGTAAGCCATAAATAATAGTTTTTCTAAACTAATGTAGATATTTTCTCTTCCAATACAAAGACATCTTT
This sequence comes from Pinus taeda, assembly GCA_000404065.3. Lineage (NCBI taxonomy): Eukaryota > Viridiplantae > Streptophyta > Pinopsida > Pinales > Pinaceae > Pinus > Pinus taeda. The sequence goes on from APFE030447041.1 coordinate 19,527, forward strand.
TATATATATAAACGCCTAATTGACTTGAAAGATGATTCTAGAGTCAAATATGAAGGATATGTGTTATTCATTTCATCCACAATATACATCAATTGATACATAGCATTTTATTAATATTAATTTTTATTTTTTTTGTTTAAGTGTTAACTGTAAATAAAATATTTTCAGTATTCACTTTAAATAAAAATTTTATTTCATGTATATATACAGTGAAGAAGGGTTTTACTTTCCCAATATCAAAGAGATAATATAACTATATTCATTCATTCTCTCATCAATGAATTATATAAAATATTAGAAAATACTAATAAAAAAGAATATTTCAATATAAATTTAAATGGAAAATTATTTTAATATTCAATTAATTAAAATATTTTAGTATAAGGTTATTATTTATATAATTATATATTATATTATAAGTATAAATAACAAACCATTAAATGGAATGAGTGAATGAGTTTTCATATTAAATATTTTTTTGGTGTATTAGTTAATAGCATGAAATATGTAAAATAATAATTTTTTTTATTATTATTATTACTATTATTATTATTATTGATTTTGGGCGCATTGAGGGGGTAAGGGCTCGAAGGCTAGGGTTCTCGAACCCTAGCCTACACATCCTTCATCTTCATGCTACTCTTCCTTTTCACACTGGTTTGTGGTGTCCCTTTTGACCGATTCCTTTTCACACGGGTTTTTGGTGCCGCTTTTGACCGATTTTCTTGTGGGAATTTTGTTGTTGTCGATGGGAAATAAATGAGTTTTCGGCATTGAGTGGGCGGTGTGTTACAGATCCATTTGGGAATATCACTCCCATCATCCAGATCAATGTTTTGGGGCTCATCAAACCCTAATTTCAGTTGCTACATGCCTTAAAAAAGTCAACCTTTTGAATGCCTCCTTCCCAGGTAGTTTCATGACTTGAAGACATCCTAAAATGATCTCTAAAGGGAGCAGCATAGGTAGGCCGATGTAACAGTGTGCTGCAGACCAGTTAAGTCCATGCCAGGGTACTCTGCAGAGCACTTAGGCCCTCTTTGACCCGTGTTGGGTGAGATTGAACAAAATTCACATAGGGTTTGGTGAATATTCTTAACTCTTGGAGTCTTCTAGAAGTTTCGCTCACTTATCAACTCATATGAGCTCAAAAATGGATGAGGAATGAGTTAAGATGCATCCTATCCTCTCATCCCTTCCCCAATGGAACTAATTCTAAGTATGGAAATTCATTCAATACTTGCATTTATGACGTAACCTCCTCCATCTTCCTATAAATTGAGCACTCATCTAAGTGATCAAGGGATGGACTTTGACGAATTTTAAGGAGATAATATTGCTATGAGAATTGACTTTGAGACAAGTATTGTTATGCTGCCAAAGTGTCATGCTTTTGTATGTGATGTGGATGGGATCAAAGCTAGAGGAGTAACTTCGAATCAGACTTCATGGTTGTAATTCTTCCTTTTGTTCAATAACGTTTTTGAACTTTTTTTGATATGCTTATATTGTTATATCATGCTTATATGTGTGAATGTATCTGATTCCATTTACTTGTAATCAATAGATCTTTTGCTTTGATTGGTTCTTTGTTTTATGTTAATGTTTACAAGTACTTCACAAGCGTGTTAAGTACAGGAAGGAGCGACGGGATCGATACAAAGGAGACAAGAGGAAAGAAAAATTACAAGTAGGTCTTCTCATCCTCTTTGTCTTATCTATTGCTTATAGGAAAAGGCTAAAGTGCTTTAAACTGTTGTTCTAGATATGGCTAATTATCTAGGGAATTAGTATTTATCCGTATATACCAAATTATCCAAAACAAATTGGAGACCATACTGGGGAGAGGTCATCCTTCTTAGTATCTTATCCACCTCCTAGGACACTCTTGTAGACACTACTTGTTTTCATTGATTGTATTTCAGCTTTATTGCATTGAATTTTGGTAAAAAAATATGTCAATTTGCCTCTTGAAATGGCCTACTATCACCAGCGCAAGTTTGTGAGAGACACAGTGCACTGCAAAGCACCCTTGGATTCAGGACAGTGCTCTAAGGTGCATTGTCTCCCATTCAGGGTTGCGTTGATCCTCCTAGGGTCAGTTTTCCACCTTTGGATTGAGATTTTTTGCCAAATTTATTTTGTTTGATTGCTTGTTGATTGGTCAATGAATGTTATGTCTCAGAAAAAAAAGTTTTTATCTCCTTTGCTAGCCCTAATTTGACTTGGTTGATTAATGTTTCTTAAATGTTTTCTTTGTCATTATCGATCCATAGTCAAATTTAGATTATAGTCGATTAATATTTGTTCGAAAGAAAGTGTGGTAAAAGTCTTCTTTTCCTTCGAAAAAGAATTGTCATAAAGTCTTCGTTATTGCAAAAATAGTTGATTGATTGTATGTGCATTAGTTTTCTTTTGTTCATATTCACATTAAGGAAATCGAATAGAAATACATGCATTTTGCATTAAGAAAGTTTTTGTGTGCTCATAGGAATAGTTTAGGGAAATTGCATTAGATTGTGCTCCTTGTTCTTTGATCGAAAGAAATCTGATTGCTCTATCCCTATTAGCTAAGATTTTCATTGTTAAATTGAATGGAAAGAATGCTTATCATAATAGTTGCATTCCTAGGAATTTCAGAATACATTTCATGGTGAACTTGAAAGGAAAATTCCTAAGCAAGATCAAATTAAAATTAACCTCAATTTACCTAATGGAGCATTGTCACCTAACAAAAAACATTTAGTGGTTCTAGGCTAGAGACATGTTCCGGCGTCATAAAACAAAGCCATTGTCACTAATTTGTCTCCAATACATCCCGAGCGTGATACCTCATTGCACGTACATGAGTATATTGTAGCTTGTCCATGTACCTTCGGGTATATAGGGAGGTGTTACAGTATGTAAAGTATATGGGAATGCTCTCACTATGTGGCTTTGCATTAAACAATGCTTATACGGATTGGGCCTCCACGTACTTTCGGGTATATTTGGAGGACAACACTAGGTTGCTATCCACCCTGAGGTAACTGATTCAAACACCTTCTACACTATTATACACCAAACATAGCATTCAGGGAGATTGCTTGCCCGTACTTCTCGGTTTGCCAGGAGGTATTCTACAGCGTACAGTTGCTTGGTAAACCTTTTGCCTAGATTACCCGTTTTTGTTTATTTCTTTTTGTAATAAGATTAATCAGAAATCATGGCAGAACATCAACCCTTACCCCGTCATTCACGGAGAATAGTGAGCAAGCCACTTTTACTACCCGAAGCTACACCTATTTGGTCAAAGCGGTCTCATTTAACTAAGTCAAGTACATCAAGAACTCCTAGTTCTTCATCTAAATTACCAGAGTCACCCATTCTGGTAAGTACTGAGACTCCAGTTACTCCAACTATTTCTAGTACATCTGTTACTGAAGAATAAGTTTCAAAATTACCTGAGGACACTATAACTGACACTAATGAAATGGTAACCAAAGTTGTTCAACAACAAGTTGATCCTCAACTTGAAGTTGCTCAACCAGAGATTACTATGAAACTTTAATCAGTTCAACCAGAAGTTAATCCATAACCTATCACAGTTCAATTAGAAGTTACTTCTGAACTTGAAGTTGTTCCGGTAAAAGAACAATAGTTTCAGGGAGAGATTCCTGAACAATCGTCAACATCCCAGACTATATCATTTGATGCAGCTGCGGCACAATCTTCTGTCACAACCTCTTCAATGTTTTCTACTACTCCTGAGTCACATCTATATTGTGAACTGTCCATCCTGGTTGGTTACCAATTTCTATTTGGAGCCCACTCAGGGGTTGCTTCTACACCATAATCATCACCCATGTCCTCTACTGGAATTTTACCTAGTTTTTCATTTATGGGAATTCAATAGCTTGATCCTAGATATCAATATCAAACTGGGCAATCTAGTCAACAACGACCTATGTATCCACTACATACTAGATTTCAACCATATGGAGAGAAATATGCCTATTCACCTTATCCTCCATATCCTAGAGGACCATCATATGGTAATATCCCACTGTATTCAGGTCAGTTTGGAATACAAGTCTATCAATGGAAACCAACAATTCCAGTTCAACCAAGGCTTGTGTATCCAACACAACCAATGCAAACTGTGTCAGTTGTTTCTACTACACCTATTGTTACCATTGTACCACAATCACAAGTTCAAACGGTTGTATCTATACCTGTACAAACTGATCCTTCTACCTCCCAACCACAAGTTTTAGGTCAGCATGCCCAAGTTTCTCAGGCTGTTGTACAATAACCACTTATGTTTGGGGTCCAACAACCTCAAGTTAGTGAACCTTTATCTGGAGTGACTCAGGCTTACACTGGTATAGTTTATTCACAACCTCGTCAAGCTAACATTGGGGGGCAATATCAGTTTCAACAACCTGTAACCCAACAACCTTGGCAGCCCCAATATCAACAGCCACAATTCCAACAATTCCAACCCAAATTTGGACTCACCCAACAAGCTCAACCTGGGTTTGGACAATATCAAGCTTACCAAGGTCTTGGTCAACAAGGCTTTCCTGGTTATGGACAACCGCAAATTCAACCTAGTTATCAACAACCACCTTATACCGGATTTGTTCAACAACCACCTTATCAAGGTTACCAGATGCAAATGCCCTATGTTGGTATGCAAATACCTATTGCTTAGGAAATTCCATCATATCCTGGGTATGCTCAACCTGACTTGAATCGACAATTTCCGTTTGTAGCAACTCTTGAATTACCATATTTAAACCAGCTCATTAATTATCTAATTTTATGTGTACCTTGGTGGCCAGTAATTCTACATAAGTTACCTTCTGACATTCCAAAATTCAATGGAAATCCCAGAGAAGACCCATGAAATCATGTCATGACTTTTCCTTTGTGGTGTTCATCAAACTCCTTGAATGATGATTCAATTAGACTTCGTATTTTACAAAGAACGCTTACTAATGCGGATGTGAAGTGGTACATTGAGTTACCACGAGCTTCTTTTGACAACTTTACGACTTTAGCCACCACAGTTTTGACCCACTTCAAGTTACCTATCAGATACGAGATTGGAATGGAACTCATAACCAACTTTAAACAGACTACGGCTACTCATATATGAGATCATATTCATGAGTGGCGGCATCGTCGTCGAGTGGTTAAGACTTATGTTCCTGGTCATCTTTGTGCTGAGTGGTTTATCAAATCCTTGTTTCCATCAATCACCGAGGATGTGGCGAAAGGTGGAGTTGTCACAAAAGAGCAAGTAATTGCTCGTGCCCAATATTTGCACTTTATTTATACATAGTCTGGCATGCTCTACGACAAGATTCTGAATGCACCTTGACTAGATTTCACTGCTCCTCCACCACCATCAAGTAAGGACTCTCATGCCAGCGACGGTGTGATTAGTTCTTCGAGCACAAAAATGGCAGGTAGACCATCTGGTCAAACACTTGCCCTTTCCAATCAAAATTCAAATGCCTAAAAAAGCACTCTTGCTTCCGAAGTCAATGTCGTGTCATCTGAAAAAGGCAAGAATCAAAAGCAACCAGGAGGAAAGAAGAAGGGGAAAAACAAGAAGAAATAAGATAATCCCCCTCAAGATAAATCATTTGATTCCTCTACTTCGGCAAGGAAACCTCATTATCCATTTCTAATATGTAATGAGGAGCATTTTGCAAGAGATTTTCCACACCGCTCAGAAGTCTCTAAGCTTCTAAAGACTTCTAAAAGATCTGCAGTGTTGAATGATCCGTTTCCAAACTCGGAGACACATTTGGTTGCGACAGACCATGATTCCACATCCCAAGTACTTATATTATCCATTAGAAAGCCTAAAAACGAAGTTCTGGTGTCAACACGAAATAAAGATTATGGAAATCCATCGTCATCATCAGATAATCAGGCCATTGATCAACCTAATCCTTCGAATTCAACTTCATCTAAAAATATTCCACCACCTATTGTGCCAAAATTGACAATAAAACCACCAAAGGGAGTTGTACATAAATCGACATTTAACCCTCGAGCTTGAGCAGCTCAGAAGTATAACATATTAGAAGACCTTTCTTAATCACCTTCTATTATGTCAACGATTGAGGTGTTACAAAATTGTCCCTCCTAGAAGCAGGCTTTGCTATCAGCAATTGGTGGAATAGAACCTATGGATTCCAATCTTGTGGTTTTCAACCATGTGGGATATACATCACAATTACCGACACAATTAGCTTTCTTAATTCAAGTAAAAGCTCTCAATAAAAATGTTCACCTAACTATTATTGACGAGGGGGCATCTACTTGCATTATGTCAATAAGCTACTAGAAAACACTTGGTTCACTGTCGTTGTCACGATCACCAACAATGTTAAAATATTTCGATGGACACACATATACGCCTTGTGTGATTTTGAGTACCCTGCAAATTAAACTGGGGGAAACAGTTACTGTTGAAGTTGAGGTAGTTGATGGACCCCTCGACTACAGCATTTTACTAGGAAGGCCATGGGTATATGCTATGGATACTATGGTTTCCACGTACTTTCATACAATTGCATTCCCTCATAAAGGTGGAATCACAGTTATCGATCAACTTGCTTTCTTTGCATCTAGTTCTCAGGCTACTGGAAGCATTCCATTGGTACACAGACCCCTGCTATCACTTCAAAATGTTGGTGTAGGTCTCTTTAAAGATCCTTCCCTAATGGGTACTTTTATACTACCATCACCATATGATTTGGCAGAAGTGGCAAGAGTAGGGACTTGCAACATGATTTCCTCTACCTCATTTGATTTAAGGAGGATTACCAATAGTTTTCAAGTTGATAGTAATACTGAATTTATGCCACTAAGCCCCATTGAGCTTGCATAGCAATCAACTTTTTTAGCTTGCGTGGTGAACCCAAATCCACTTTCATCAATTGTATGGGTAGACCGTTCATTAGAATATGGTACTTCTTCGGATCCTTTTTCACTTATATTTTCTACGAATGAAGGAATTGTCCAACCAATGATGATGCGAGAAAAACCTTGGGAATATTATCATCATCATTCCCATCTTCTAGATGACATAGAAGATTATTCAAATGACCTTAACCACCCTTTAGTTGTTGATTTCCTTTTGAATTCTATATTCATAGATACAATAGATTCCGAGCGAAACCTGTCAAATATTGAAGAAACGATTTCTATTAATATTTCAGCCAAACCTAATGATGTAGAAAACATTCATGTCGGAAAATATTGTTCTCCATCAGAACTTGATACTTACCGTACTCTCTTTTGTGAATTTTTAGATATATTTGCATGGTCATACGAGATTCCAAGCATTGACTCTAGTATTGCTGAACATGAAATTAAAACATATCCTGATGTCAAACTAGTATGACAGTGACTTCGACCTGTTCATCCAAAGAAAGCCGCTGCCATTAAAGCAGAAGTTGAACAGATTTTGCATGCTAGTTTCATTTACCCTATACCTCTTAATGATTGGGTTTTCAACATTGTTCCTGTCATGAAAAAACAAGGGACAATTCGAGTGTGCGTCGATTATAGGGATGTAAATCAGGGTTGTCCAAAAGACAATTATCCTACTCCTTTTATCGACTAGATTATTGATTAATGTGCCAGATGCGAAATTTTTTCATTTATGGATGGTTTTTCTGGTTACAATCAAATCAATATCCGCCCATAGGACCAATCTAAAACAAATTTTATTTGTCCATGGGGCACATTCACTTATAGGAAACTCCCTTTTGGTTTGAAGAATGCAGGGGCCACATTTCAGAGGGCAATGAACTATGCCTTCCATGACATCAAGCATAGTGTTCAACCTTACCTTGATGATATACCTGCTCATTCACGAAAGTGAAATAATCACCCGCAACATCTGAGAGCTATATTTTTATGGCGCCGACACTACAAGATACGACTAAGTCCACACAAATGTGTGTTTTGTGTTGGTTCTAGTCGATTGCTTGGATTCGTAGTGTCTAGAGATGGAATTCAACTTGATCCTCTAAAGGTTCAGGAAATTCTTGAATTACCTCCACCTTCAAATATTTTACAGTTACAAAAACTCAAGGGAAGGCTAACTTTCTAAGGAGGTTCATTCCCAATTACGCTGAAATGGCTAATGTTTTTACAAGTCTTTTGAAATAGGGGATACCCTTCCACTGGGATGAGGTTGCGCAAGCTTCCTCTGATGCTCTTAAAGATACCTTGATTAAAGAGTCATTAATGTATTCTCAAAATTATCAAAATGACTATTACCTATATCTCACCGCTGCAGATACAACCATTGGAATGGTCTTAGTCCAAGAGGAAGATGGAATAGAACGTCCAATATATTATTTGAGCCACAATATAAATGATACAGAAAGTAAGTAATCTTATGTCAAAAGGTTAGCTTTGGCAGTTGTGCAAGCTATTCATAGATTTTGCCACTACATCCTGCTCCAAAAGACCACAGTCATTTCGGATTGCAACCCTATGAAATATATTTTGTCACATCAACTGCTGGGGGGGAAATACTCAAAATGGATAGTCATTTTGCAGGAGTTTGACCTGGAATTCATTAAGTCCAAATCAAAGAAATCTCTTTTTTTGGCTGAGCTACTTTGTGACCTTCCCTCGACCTCCATTGATTCAACATATGAACCATCGATTTTGGATGAGTCTTTGTTCTTGATATCGTCATCAGACCCGTGGTATGGACATATATTGATTTACCTCTAGACCCAAAATTTCTGTCCAGATACCTCTCGCCCGCAACAGTGAGTATCTGATACCAAGCCAAACATTATCTGATCATTGTGATTCTCTTTACCATCGTGGTATTGATACGATTTTACGAAGGTGCCTCACACATGAGGAAGCTGAGAAAGCATTGAATGATTATCATTCAGGTGCTTGTGGTGGACACTTATCTGGATATGCTACCACACAGAGGATCCTCCGTGCCGGTTACTTCTGACCAACTATATTCAAATATTATATTATTGCCATGAGAAGCTATCATGCATGTCAGACCTATGACCGCAAAGCTAGATTACCACCTACACCATTGCATCCAGTCATTGTTGTTGACCATTCGGCAAATGGGACATTGAATTTATGACATGTAACCCTCACTCGACTGGGGGGCATGGGTACATTATAGTTGTCGTTGACTATTTTACAAAATGGGCCGAGGCGATACCAACATTAAAAAATAGTGGCGAAACGGCTGCTCTTTTCTTTTTCAACCACGTTGTTGCCCGGTTTGGTGTACCGCAGGCCATAGTTACAAATCATGGGTCGCATTTTTACAATCACATGATGAGTTACTTAACTGCCAGGTTAGGACTATCACATGATAGTTCTACTCTTTATTACCCGCAAACTAATGGACAAGTTGAGGCTATCAACTGAATTCACACCCCTTCAGTTGGTGTACGGTTTGGAAGTAATCTTACCGATACAATGTGAAATTTCATCTCTCAAACTCGCGATTGACTTGTTACCCAACACTTCTGAAGAAGAAGCACGTTTCTTGGAACTTATCCATATGGATGAAACCCATCGTGATGCCACATTAGCTAACGAAGCACATAAGAACGAATCAAGGCGCAATACGATAGAAATGTCAAGCCTCGTATCTTCTCAAAACGAGACCTCGTCTTACTTTACGATCAAGAAGCTGATAAAATTAGAGCAGGGAAATTTGAACCGCTATGGATGGGTCCTTATATTGTCAAGTGTGTTTTGGCAAATGGTGCCTACAAGTTAGTGGATTATGATGGGATTCCATTGTCATAGCCCCAAAACGGGTTGTACCTCAAACATTGCTATGCTTAATTGAGTGTAGTAAAACTCACTATATATATGCTTTCATTGCATGTGTGTGTGTCAGTGTGTCTTTTAGAGTTTTTTATCTGGTTAGTAATCCACTTTGCATTTGTTATAGATGTCGGAATCTTCGGAACCATTTGTTGGTTGCGTCGATGGTGCTAGTCGTAGTATGTAGAACCTACCTTTTGCAGCAAGGGCTATTTTCGCTCTAAGTGGCGAGTTAGTGAGTTTTCAAGGGATTGGTATCGATCGTTCAACAAACAATATCGCTGAGTATAGCGCATTGATCAAACTTCTCTCTGATGCCATTTCACATGGCATTCGCTGAATCATTGTTAGGCTAGACTCACAACTCATTGTACTACAACTTACAAGTGTGTATATCGTCCGAAACCAAACACTTCTTCATATGTTCCTTAGAGTTCATATTTTGGAAAGGCATTTTGAATATATTCAATATCAACATATTTCAAGAAACTTTAACACATTAATTGATTCTCTAGAGAATTATGTGTTAAACATACATTTGTGACACATGTAAAAGTAACATTTTCAATTCACATCATTAATTGAATAGGATTGCACATAACCACAGAAAACTCTGAAAGTAAGAATAGATAGATGTTTTAAATTTTTTTTACAAGATTTGTGTCCCAGACAAGTTTGGTCATCTGACCCAAAAACTCAAAATGCATGGAAAAAAAAATCCTAAGTAGACCTAGTGATGCTCATGATAACAGGTCATGGCCTATGCTATCATGCACAAAAGCCTCATCTAGTGGCTAGGAACACCAATAGTGTGGTGCTACGGCGTCATAGGTAACTCTTCGATCCGGACATCCAGAATACCAAGGGTTAATCCCCCTATGTGATCTTGCAACTCTGCCAATCTCTTAGCCAAATCCAATTCCTGGAGAAATGCTCTCCTAATATTTACCTATGCTGGTCCGCCTACCTCTTGTTGGTGGCTCACAGGTCGAATAGTACCCACATCTGCATTCATGTGAATGATTTTAGTTTAGTCTTGGAAAGAATAAAAACATAAAAACATGTAGAGAATTGAAAATCAAAAAACACTTTCATCAAACAATTTACCTATAGCACCCCATTGTGCTCCAACTGGTAGAATCAAGTCTGGATCTCCACAAAAATCCATCCCTGATTATGTGTTTTGGAGAATTTAGCATCTACAGATAAATACTAATTAACTAGACAATTAGATGTGCCTAGAACAATAGTTTAAAGTGTTTTAGACTTTCCTATAAGCAATAGATAAGAAGAGAGCATAGAAGGCCTACCTGTAGTTCTGCTTTCCTCTCGTCTCCCTTGTATTGATTCCGTCACTCCTTCCCATACTTAATCTGCTTGAAAAGTACCCTGTGAACACAACAGAAGATGAAAACCGATCAAAGCATATGATCTAATGAATATAAATGAAAGGAATCAGAAGCAATTCATACATACAAGCATTATGAAAGAACACACCATATGGAAAAAGGTTCAAACACTTTATTAGGTAGAAGAAGGAATTACAACCATCCGTGTCTGATTCAAGGTCATTCCTTTAGCTTGGATCCCATCCACATCACATCAAAAGCAAGACAAGCTTGTGGCATCACATCATTTTCTCTAAAGTCAAGTCTTGTAGCGGCATTATCTCCTTACAATTCAACATAATCCAGCCATCCCCTTGATCACTTGGATGAGTGGTTAATTTATAGGAGGATGAAGGATGTTTTGTCATTAATGGTGACATTGAATGGCCTTCCATACTTAGAATTAGTTCCATGGAGGAAGGGATGAGTGGATAGGATGCTCCTTAACTCATTCCTCATCCATTTTCAAGCTCATAGGAGTTTATAAGATAGGGAAACTTCTAGATGACTCCAAAAGATAAGAATATTCCCCAAATCCTATGTGAATTT
>APFE030447041.1:31654-41792 GCA_000404065.3 Pinus taeda
AATGAAATGCTTTACGATGTGATGAGGAGGTATCAAAGTGGAAGGTGACCTGCATCAATTACAATACATATGTCATGATATTTGATTTTACATGAATTGTTGAGGGAATGCATACCTATGCTCAACTTATAAACTTTCATTACATGTACATAAACAGTTTACAGATATAGACCCATGATCGGAATGACTATCAATGTAAAGCCATTGTACATATGATTTAGTACTCCTGATATCACAGCCCGAATGGATGAAACTAGATCTGGGGTCTTCAATATCGTTCAACCGTTCACTCAAGTACGAGCCTAACCATGTGAATATGTGATCTGAAGTCAAACATGGGAAGACACCATCTTCTTACCAGCTGATGGTGTAATATGTTAACGATGCGAGAGAAATCACCGATAACGATAATGATACTTAAGGTATTGCAGTACATTCTGCATGGTGTGAATGGATAATTTGATGTCAAAAACCATACAAAGTCTTTTGGTCGAAGGCCATTAATGTATTCCTATCGCCAAAAGTGAGAAACCTACCATTGATGCATGCAAGCCTCAAGGTATTGAATTGGTGTTTCTAAGTCAACTTCTTGGATAATGAGTTGATTTCGACAAGAAGCGACTCGTCGCAGGAGGGCCTTGATGTATTCCACATCAAAGACATGAAATGAGTGTAGTGATTTTAGAGATGGAATTTGTCTGACGACACAAGGTTCAGGAATGACGGTCATGAAAATGAAGGTTTATGATATTGCAAAAGATGGATTTTCACTGAATGACTTCTCTTGAACATGTTGCCGACACTAAAGTGAATTGGTAGCATTGAACCAAAACAAAGCTATGGATGGTATGATAGACCAACGGTGTGATAACCATCAAACTAATAACCCAACCCAAATAGTCATGGTGATGGAGTCAAAATGTCATGTTCAAGAGCGACCTACTACCATAAAGTGGTTTTCCCATTTTCCCATTTTCCCCAGTCATTGCTGACTAATACCTCTTTATTTTTATCAAGCTTGAGGAGGATAACATATGCGTGTTGTATAATTTCATCCTTCGGGCGAATCCATCACTATTTGATGTTTTAACGAGTCTAGCGAAGGTGAAACTCGGTCTGGTCTAGATGGACAAGTTTGTTGCTTTTTGATGTTTTTAACGAGTTTAACGACAAAGATAGCTCGATCCTTTTCATTTTTAGAGAGTTTGAAAAGGTACAAAAAGAAACTTCCACAAGTTCTTTTTCATAAATTAATCTCTCAAGTCTGAAAAAGTGTAAAATAATACAAGATAGATATCATTTCCAATTCGTTTACGAGCTGGAAAGGACAAGCGCTTGACAATCTTTTCATATTTAGAGAATCTGAAAAGAGCTTAAAGAGGATTCCATTTTGAGGAACGAGTGGTGTCTAGGGTAGAAATTGGTTCCGGTGATGTTGGAACTTCTCAAAACATGTTGACTTCTGTCAAGAGGCTGGCTAATAAGACCACTCATTGCAACTATTCCTCAAAAAAGGATAAACAACCAAGTGAGTGTATGATCAGCCAAAGTGATGGTTGCGATGGGATGAAAACAACCAAGGCTCATCTGATGAAAGAGGTTGATAAAATGGAAATCACAAGGGTTAAAAATGGAAATGGGTTCATTTTTACACAGGCTTGAACCGTAGGGAACTATGCTTGGATTCAGTTTCATGTTTACACAAGCTTGAAATGAAAAACTATGCTTGGATTTAGTTTCATTTTTATACAAGCTTGAAATGAGTAAAAACTTTGCTTGAAACTGGTTTCATTTTTACAGAAGCTTGAAATGAATAACTATGCATGAGATTGGTTTACATTCCCCCAGAATGATGAAAGGGAGAGTCTTAGGTAACCAAATGGAAGTCGCTGCGGTGAAGCAAGATGGTTATCCAACACCTTTTTGGCTTCGTCTAGATAGAGACAAAGGTGAATGGGGTGATACCCTTCATATAATATACAGGGAACCTTAACTTTACCACTAGGTGCATGCCCCCAAGCTTCATTACATTCACCTAAGTAGACTACTCGTGGCTATCAGGTGGATGGAATGAAGGTTCGTTTACGAGATCAAGTGAAAAAACTTGAATTGGAACTTTTCTCTAGGCGACCTTATTTCATTTTTTATTGAGCTTGGCACAAGACAAGGAACTATGCTCAAATTCCTTGTTTCATTTTTTAACGAGGTTGACACAAGACAAGGAACTAGCCTCATGGGAGCTGTTTCACTTTTTAATGATGTTGACACAGTAAAAGAACTATCATCATAGACCCTTGTTTCTTTTTTTAATGAGGTTGACACAAGACTAGGAACTATCCTCATATTCCTTGGTTTTATCTTTTAACGAGGTTGACATAAGACAAGGAACTGTCCTCGTGGGCCTGTTTCATTTCTTAAAGAGGTTGGCACAGTAAAAGAACTATCCTCATAGACTTGTTTCATTTTTTAACAAGGTTGACACAGTAAAAGAACTATCCTCATATTCCTTGGTTTCATTTTTTAACAAGGTTGAAACAAGACAAGGAACTATCCTCGTGTTCCTTGGATCACAACTCATAAGAGGTCATGAAGGAGAGATTAGGTTCCAATTCCCCCAGTACATGATATACAACACCACTGAATTGATCGTTAGTTGATGTAGGTGTGGAACGTGTTGCCACATAATTAACCCGTGGCAGGGATGATACCATCGGTACAAAAGGACCTAGGACTACCGTCACATTCAGTGCTCCCATGTCACCAACATAGTCGTGCCCAAGAAGTAAATTGTAATCTAAAGGGTCTAGGACTACCGTCACATTCAGATAAACTATTTTTCCTCCCAAAGTAATAGGTAACTGAGGGAGGATCCCTAATGGTTGACTAGTTCTTCTGTTAAAAGCCAACAGATTCTGGGTAATAGGCACAAGTTGCGGCGAACTGAGAACTTGCCAAGCAGTTGAGTAAATGATACTCACATATGCACCTTCATCTATAATAGTGCCCAATACAATCATATTACAAACTTGTACTATGATCTGGAAAGGCACATAAGAAGGAAGACGGAATCCTACTAGTTGATTCCAATCAAAGGAAGTGACCAGACTACTTGGAGGGGTTCCCGTAGAAACGGGAGAATTAACCCCTTGAGTAACGAGAATGGTAGGATTTTCTTCCTGTCTTGATGGAACAGGAGGATTTCCCCCAAGCTCATTGGAATCTGAGGAAACAAAAAGAGCCTGAGTGGTATCATATTAACTCTCTTTGGGAAAGGTACGATTAACCGAAGGTGAAATTGGGTCAGCTCTTACCTCGGCCTATTGATTTGGGTCGGGTATAGACTCATAGGATTCACTTTCAGAGAGAGTGGGTTCGACCGACGGTTGACTTTGGTCAGTCAATTCATCAACTAGTGAAGGATTTAGGGAGAATTTCCTGTAACCAGATGGAAGTCACTGCGGTGCAGTAGGACAATTATCCAATGCATTTTTTGCTTCATCCGGATAGGGACAAAGGTGAATGGGGTGATTCCATTCACATAACCTACATGGAAACTTAACTTTACCCTTATTTCAATGAACTTACTACCACTAGTTGATGGTGTGTCACCAACATGATCTCCAAAAGTTCATGACATAGGATGATGTGAACAAGAAGACCATTCTTCTAAGATCTAAGGAATATTAGGACAATTTTGAAGAAGATGGTCTCCCATACAAAGTTTTCATGGATATCAAACTTTGTGAGGCTTGATGGACGGTTTCTCATCAGATGTTTTATTCAAAGCAATGTTTTCTTGGTTGCCCCTCTGTTGAATTTGCTTCTTATTCTTCTTCTTCCCTTTCTTCTTCTTCTTAGCCAACTGGTTACTAGTACCAATACTTTCACCAGGTGAAGAGGAAGAAGGGGGGGAAGAAAAAACCGACGAAGAAGGCAAAGGGTCAACTTTAGGATCAACTGGAGGTTGATTTTGTCCAATTGGAGGAGTACTCGATTGCAGAGAAATCACGACATTTTGAACCAAGGAGATTGAAAACAACCATACTGGTAAGCCAATGGTAAATCCTGAAAGGGACAACGTAGCCATATAAGGAGCACCAATATTTCCAAAAGAAGGAAAAGGACTATGATTCCCATCGAAAGGAATTCCTTAATCGGTGGACTCCGGATTTGTTGCCATATGTTTCAACCTAAGATCAACTAAGGAGTGAGCCTGGAAGATGTTATTCACGGTCAATTAGTTTTACTTTAATCAAATTAACATAACAAAACAAAAGGGATAATCTAGGCAAAAGGTTTACCAAGCAATTGTGAACTGCAGAATACCTCTTGGCAAACCGAGAAGTATGGGCAGGCAATCTCCCCAAATGTTGTGTTCGGTGTATCACAGTGTACAAGGCGGCCGACTCAGTTACCTAAGGATGGATAGCAACCTAGTGTTGTTCTCCCATATATACCTGAAAGTACGTGGAGGCCCAATCTATATAAGCGTTGTCTAATGCAAAACCGCACAGTGAGAGCATTCCCATGTACTTTACATACTGTAACACCACCCTATATACCTGAAGGTACGTGGACAAGCTACAATCTACTCTTGTATGTGGAATGAGGTATCACACTCAGGATGTATTGTAGACAAGTTAGCGACATCTGCTTTGTTTTGCGACGCCGGAACATGTCTCTAGCCTAGAACCACTAAATGTTCTCGTTAATGACAATTCTCCATTAGGTAAATTGATGTTAATTTTAAGTTGATCTTGCTTAGGAATTTGCCTTTCAATTTCACCACGTGATGTATTCCAAAATTCCTAGGAATGTAACTATCATGATAAGCATTCTTTCCATTCAATTTAACGATGAAAATCCTAGCTACTTAGGGATAGAGCAATTGGGTTTCTTTTGATCAAAGAGCAAAGAACACAATCTAAATGCAATTCCCTACACTATTCCTATCAGCACACACAAACCTTTTCAATGCAAAATGCATGTATTTCTTTTCGATTCCCTTAATGTGAATATGAACAAAAAGGAAATATGCACATATAATCAATCAATCTTTCATATGAATGAAGATTTTTATGACAGTTCAAATTCTAAGAGAAGACTTTATGACACTTTCTTTCGAATGAAGATTAATCAATTATATCCTAAATTTGACTATTGATCGATAATGACAAAGAAAACATGAAGAAACATTAATCAATCCAATCAAAGTCATGCTAGACCAGGAGATAACAACTCATTCTCTTTAGACATAACATTCATTGATCAATCAACAAACAATCAAACAGAGAAAGTTTGGTAAAAAACCATTTCCAAAGACGGGAAACTGATCCTAGGAGGATTAGCGCAGCCCAGGGATGCTCTGCAATGCACTGTGTCCCTCACAAGCCTGCTTTGGTGACAGTAAGCCATTTCAAGAGGCAATTTGACACAGTTTTGTCCAATTTTTCAATGTAAACAACTGAATTACAATCTGTGAACACAAATGATATCTACAAGGATGTCTTAGGAGGTGGATAAGCTACTAGGAAGAGGATTCATCCCCAGTGGAGTCGCCAATTTGCTTTGGATAATTTAGCATCTACAAATAAATACTAATTCACTAGACAAGTAGCTGTGCCTAGAACAACATTTCAAAGTGTTTTAGACTTTCCTTATAAGCAACAAATAAGAAGAAAGGATAGAAAGCTTGTTTGTAGTTCTGCTTTCCTCTCGTCTCTCTTATATCGATTCTGTCGCTCCTTCCTGTACTTAATCAGCTTGAAAAGTACCCCGTCAACACAACAGAAGACGAAAACCGATCAAAGCATCGACCCATTGAATATAAATGAAAGGAATTAGAAGAAATTCATACATATAAGCATTATGAAAGAACACAACATATGGAAAAAGGTTCAAACACTTTATTAGGTAGAAGAAGGAACTACAACCATATGTGTCTAATTCAAGGTCATTCCTTCAGCTTGGATCCCATCCACATCACAACAAAAGCGAGACAAGCTTGTGGCATCACATCATTTGCTCCAAATTCAAGTCTCATAGTAGCATTATCTCCTTACAATTCAACATAATCTAGCTAGCCCCTTGATCACTTAGATGAGTGGTCAATTTATAGGAGGATGAAGAAGGTTTTGTCATTAATGGTGACATTCAATGGCCTTCCATACTTAGAATTAGTTCCATGGAGGAAAGGATGAGAGGATATGATGCTCCTTAACTCATTCTTCATCCATTTTCGAGGTCATAGGAGTTTATAAGATATGGAAAATTCTAGATGACTCCAAAAGATAAGAATAGTCCCCAAAGCCTCTGTGAATTTCACTCATTCTCGCCCACCGCAGGTGAAAGGAAGCCTAAGTGCTTTGCAGAGCACCCTGGCAGTGGACTTAACTACTCTGCAGCACACCTTCATACGGGCTTACTTGTGCTAGTCCCTCTAGAGGCAATTTCTCGATGTCTTCATGTCATGAAACTATCTAGGAAGGAAGCATTCAAAGATTTGACTTGTTTAGGGCATGAAACAGCTGAATTTAAGGTTTGATGAGCCCTAAAACATTGATCTGAATGTTGGGATTTGATGTGCCCAAATGGATCTATAAGAGTATGGATGCTCCTTGATGAAAATGTGTTGTCGATTGCGTCAACTGAGTAATGCAGTGGAAACAATGATTGTTGACTGACCCACATGTCGAGCCATCAATTCGACCCACCTCTGCATACGTGGATCTCTAAGACCAGCTACACCCAGTGATACATGTTGCAGTTGCATCAATGGAATTATCTATAAGGTAAAAGCGATTAAGATCAAACCATAGCAAAAATTCTTCGTCTTACCACATCTTACCTTGGTCAGTTGTTCTTTCAATGAAGAAAGCATGACCTCATACCAGTTGAATACTTTTGGTTCTAGACACTCAATTGCATACTGCATATATGATCTATTCGCCAGAGAGAATACTTTTATCTCTTTTTCGAGCTCTATTAAATAATGAAAAAGGAACCCCCTTGGAGTCCTTTTTAAGCTCTTGTCGGACTCTCTAAATATGAAAAGATTGTCGAGCGCTTGTCCTTTTCAGCTTGTTGACAGATTGGAAATGACATCTACTCAATATAAGTTTAACGCTTTTTTGGGCTGAGATAGATTAGCTATGAAAAAGGAATACGTTGATCGAACATGATCAATAGGTTCTCCCTTGTATTGTTTTACGCTTTTTCAGACTTGAGAGACAAATCTACGGAAAAGAACTTGTGGAGTTTTCTTTTTGTCCCTTTTCAAACTCTCTAAACATGAAAAGGACCGAGTTATCTTTATCATTAAACTCGTTAAAACATCAAATAGCGACAAACTTGTCCATCTAAACAAGACCAAGTTTCACCTTCGTTAGACTCATTAAAACATCACATAGTAATGGATTCACCCAAAGGGTGGAATTATACAACAAGCATATTTTATCCTCCTCAAGCTTGATAAAAGTAAAGAGGTATTGATAAGCAATGACTAGGGAAAATGGAAAAAGGGGTAAACCACTTTATGGTAGCAGGTCGCTCTTGAACATGACACTTTTACTTCATCATTGTGACTACCTGGGTTGGGTTATCAGCTTGATGGTTATCATACCATTGGTCTATCATACGATCCACCACTTTGTTTTGGGTCAATGTTACCAATTCATTTCAGTGTCGCCGACATGTTCAAGAGAAGTCATCCAGTTAAAATTCATCCTTTCCAATACCATAAACCTTTATTTTCATGACCACCATTCCTGAACCTTATGTCGTCAGTGAAATTTCGTCTCCAAAATCATTACATTCGTTTCACTTCGTTGATGTGGGATACATCAAGGCCCTCCTGCGACGAGTCGCTTCCTGTCAACATCAGCGCATTATCCAAGAAGTTGACTTAGAAACACCCTTCTAGTACCTTGAGGCTTGCATACATCAATGGAAAGTTTCTCGCTTTCGGCAATAGGTTGACATCACTGGCCTTTGACTGAAAGAATTTGTATGGTGTTCGACATAAAAATATCCATCCACACCATGTAGAATGTACTGCAGTACCTTGAGGATGATTATCATTATAGGTGATTTCTCTCGCATCTATTAACAGTTTACATCATTCGCCAGTAATCAGACGGTGTCTTCCCATGTTCGACTTCAGATCACATATTCACATGGTAGACTCGTAATTTAGCGAATGATTGAACGAGATAGAAGACCTCAGATCTAGTTTCATCCATCTGGGCTACGATTTCAGGAGTACTAAATCATATGCATAATGGCCTTACACTGATGGTCATCCATTCATGGGTCTATATCCATAGAAAACTGCCTATGTACATGTAATGAAAGTTTATATGCTAAGCATGGGTATGCCTTCCCTCAGCGATTCATGAAAAAAAATCAAAGTATCATGATATATGTATTGTAATTGATGCAGGTTACCTTCCACTTCGAAACCTCCTCATCACGATGGAAATCATTTCATTTGACATTTACATTTTTCAACTTCATGCTTTAGGGGGCAGTTGTTATAGATCCATTTGGGTATATCACTCCCATCATCCAGATTAGTTTTTTAGGGCTCTTCAAACCCTAATTTTAGTTGCTACATGCCCTAAACAAGTCAACCTTTTGAAAGCTTCCTTCCCAAACAATTTCATGACTTGAAGACATCCTGAAATGATCTCTAAAGGGACCAGCGCAGGTAGGCCCATGTAAGGGTGCGCTGCAGAGAAATTAAGTCCATGCCAGGGTGCTCTGCAGAGCACTTAAGTCCTCTTTGACCTACGCTAGGCGAGATTGAGCAAAATTCACATAGGGTTTGGGGAATATTCTTATCTCTTGCAGTCTTCTAGAAGTTTCCCTCACTTATCAACTCCTATGAGCTCAGAAATGGATGAGGAATGAGTTACAATGCACCCTATCCTCTCATCCCTTCCTCCATGGAACTAATTCAAAGGATGGAAGGCCATTCAATACCCCGATTTATGACATAACCTCCTCCATATTCCTATAAATTGAGCACTCATCTAAGTGATCAAGGGCTGGAATTTGATGAATTGTATGGAGATAATGTTGCTATGAGAATTGACTTTAAGACAAGTATTGTTATGATGTCGGAGTGTCATGCTCTTGATGTGATGTGGATGGGATCAGAGTTGGAGGAGTGACTTCAAATCAGAGTTCATGGTTGTAATTCTTCCTTCTATTCAATAAAATATTTGAACCTTTTTCCATATGCTTATCTTGTTATATGATGCTTATATGTGTGAATGCATCTGATTCCATTTAGTTTTAGTCAATAGATCTTTTGCTTTGATTGGTTCTTTGTCTTCTATTGATGTTTACAGGTACTTCTTAAGCATGTTAAGTACAGGAAGGAGCAACAGGATTGATACAAAGGAGACAAGAGGAAAGTGAAACTACAAGTAGGTCTTCTCATCCTCTTTGTCTTATATATTTCTTATAGGAAAAGGCTAAAGTGCTTTAAACTGTTGTTCTAGATATGGCTACTTATCTAGGGAATTAGTATTTATCCATAGATACTGAATTCTCCAAAATAGGGGAGTGATCTTCAGAGGCTAGTTACCTTGTCATTGCAGACTTTGTTTTCGTGTTATTAGTTCCACCTTTACCCTATTTTGTGTTTGCCTCTAGTTAGAGTTCTCGATGCGACTCTTGCCTAATTACGTTGCTTTTGGCATGGATTTTTGCTACGTCTCTTGTCGTGGGTCTCTTTCCTGCTCCATGACTCATGGTTTGCGTCTTTAACAGGTGCCTCGCTGGTGGTTCCCTTGTCCAACTTTGTTTTTTTTGCGTGGCTTCACATGGCGCAATGGCTTGGGATCTACCGACAGCGGGTTGGGATTGTAGGCCCATTACGATTTTTGTTTAGGCTTAGCCTTTCTGGGTTTTACCCTCTTTAACTTGGTCCCCTTTTTGGTTTGAATTTATGCAAGATTTTACACTATTTCATATTTTATGAAGAATTTGGTTGTGGGTAATGATTATTTTTATGAGCCTCCAAAATTAATTTATGGGAGACTTAATTGGAGCCTTATGCTCCTTTTTTTTTAACTATTTCACAATTTCCTAAATGTGTTTTATTTTTAGTAATAAAAATAAAAAAACTTGA
>APFE030447041.1:44522-67971 GCA_000404065.3 Pinus taeda
ATATATATATATATATTTTGATATTTTGTAGTGAATTTTTTTATTTTATTGTTGTATTCTAATCATCAAAAAATAGAATTAAAGTAGAAAGCAATCATTATTAAGAAAGGTGGAATGAAACAAAAATTATAATAAATTAAAAAAATCAATTAGATTTTTAAAAGACATATTTTCATTTTATTATGGTTAACCTACAATAATAACTCACATTTTCAAAATCAAGGGAAATACTTTCTATCTTATCTTTTTGAAGTCGGCCTGTCTCCCATTGAAAGTATGACTATGTTTAGATATCTCATGTATAAGAATAAGCTTTACAACATGGAATCTAAGAGGCTCCCAAAGATTGCTTCTAAATTTGGTCAGAAACCCCCACCTTCTGGTACCAAAAGGATGCCCAATCTTGGCTCAACCATTGGGGGATTAAGGAGGAGATCATCATGGGAAGCAATGATAGTGTTAAATATGCTATTACCTCCAATTTTAAGGACAAGTTGTGGGATGATAAGGAGATGGAGGGTAAAAGGAAGCTAAGATAATATAAGGAGGTGATCAACCCCACCCATCCTAACGAGAATTATTTCTCTATGCTCACAAGCACTAAGAAAAAAAATGAACATCGCTAGGATAAGAACTAATTCTCATGAGCTTCGAATCATATTAGTTCTCAATTCCCTACATTTGTGGCACTTCCAATCTTCTTTACTTATTAACTTAGCCCAACTATAACGATTTTGGAGTTCTTCTTTCCCTTCTTTTTGATCATAGAAACAAGATTTTAAAGAATCTCAATTAAATTCTTTTTTTTCTTTTGAAATCTGATAAACAACATTAATCTTAATAAACATTAATCATTATCATATTGATCATATAAAAAATACACTGTTTCATAATTAATCAACAACCATACATATATAATTTGAATTTAATAAGAGAATCACTTATTTGTCTATCAAAGGATACAATTTAACTTTATCTTCGTGAATCAAGGAAAACCCTGTTATTTATATATAAAACAAAAAATTACAATTTAAATTAATCATCGTCAATGAACGGCCCTAATCTTTATATATAGATATATAAGTAATCTTTATATATATATAGATATATATAAAAGGTAATATAAAAGTTTGAATTTAATAAGGCTAGTACTGTCAAAAGATGAAATAAGAAGATGACTCCAACGATTCTGACATCCAGCGAGTGACCGAAGGCTGTCCACGCTATCAGCCTATCCTCCAAGGTGATGCTCAAGAAAGCCCGTGTTGTGTAAGCTAGCCACTACGTCTTCTATGCACTGGTTCATAGGGGTAAACGAAAAGCCCAGATCCTCAGCTTTCGATTGGAGAACTTGTATGGCTGGTTCATTGGATTTTTCTCGTCTGAACACCTGCTTGAATGAAGTTGGTTTCATTTATTTTCTATGTTCCTAAATATATCATAGTTTGAGCAGAAACGAGGTGAAATATGATTTATGTGACAGTTTAGTGTGTGGGTACATACCTGGTAGCGTGGGAACAGCGAGGGCACTGTTTAGCCAACATGTGGACCAGGTCTGCTCGATGGAGGCTGCATTCGGCTCACAGATATCTTTGCCCAGTGGCCGACGCTCTTTCATAAACTAAAATGTTAGCCTTTGCTACGTCCCTCACGTCTACATATACCTGTGTTAAGTTGGCGTACGTCTTCGCCGACCCTGATCATCAACCACAAGATTTATGAATATTAATTAAATCATTAATAGCCATCTATGCAAATTTTATGACTATTAATAATTAATAGTTATTTATGCAAATTATTAAAGAAATGATTATAATATATAGTAGCATAATCATATTACAAATATTAATGTGGTTGATATAATTAGAAAATTTTATTTATATTTACTATTGATAAATATATCATTTTTATCTTAAAAAAACATTATTACAACAAAATATTATTATCATTATAATTAATTTATATAATTTAATATTAAATGGTTATTATATAATTGTTTAATTTGAAATTATGTAATATAAATATGAACATTAAGAGTATGAACTTTTAGATTAATCTAAATTTTAGAGATTGATATTATGAACTCAAATGAATAATAAATTTATTAGGTTAATACTAAAAGAGATTATAAATACGAGGGATTATTATTAATTCAGTAGATTGATATTGTAAATGCAAGAGAATAATAAATTCAAGATTTTAATACTAAAACCCAAAAGATATAAACATAAGGAATAGTATTATTCCAAAAAAATATTACTGAAAACTTTAGGGTTTATACTCTCTTGGATTTATAGTATTAATCCATTGGTATTATGAACTAAAATTAATAAAATTAACCCAAGAGATTAATGCTAAAACTTAAAAAAATAATATTAATGTTTATGTATTAATATTATAAATTTAAAATATATAAAGCTTAAAAAAATATTTTAGATTTTAAAATAAACATGATTAATCATAATTGATTTTGACCTGAGACAATGAAATTAATTGATTATGATTTGAGACAATAATTTACTTCGATAAGTTTATAAGTCAAACGAGATTTATGAGTAATAATTAAATCATTAATAGCCATCTATTCAAATTACTAACGAAATGAATATAACATATACATAAATTATAAACATTACCCACCTGTTAAGTATTTCATAATATGACCAGTGCTGGCGTTCATGGCGCTCTGCAACAAGCGACCTAAAACCAGTCCTGGATTAATCACCACCAGTTGTAAATTCCTTCTCTCGGCAATTTCCCATGCGGATTTCTCTGCCAAAGTTTTTGCATAGCAATACCAATTCTGTAATGCATGAGAGAGTCGAATAAGTTATCATTCCATGGTTTGCATAAGCTGATTCAACCTCTATCTGAAATAATTGATAAAAGAACTGCTGTTAATTAATACCTTGGTCTGTATGCAGTAGTCCAAATCGCTCCAGCAGTCATCATTGACTATGGAAAGTGATTCCCTGTGAGGATCCATGTAAATTGTACCGATAGAAGACGTAAAGACAACGCGCTTGAGCCCTGTTTCTGCGCAAGCCTCCATCACATTCCTCGTCCCTTCTGTCGCCGGCTCTATAACTTTATCCGGCTTTCATTAATTATAAAACAATGATCAACAATATCTAATGGTATCAGCATCGTTTCAGGTGAAACCAAGGGCATGGAATTGGAATTATGATGAGAATTGAAAAAAGAGACGAAGTAATTACAGGGTCGTTGTTGATAACGGCAGCCATGTGAAAGACACCATGGCAACCTCGAATAACTGTAAGCAAGCTCTGGTAATCAAGAATATCAGCTTTGACAAGCTCAAGCCTCTCCTTTGCTCCTTCCAACTCTCTCAAATGCTCATACTTCCACCCATCATCTACACTCAAGTCAAATCTCTTCAGATACTCCACTTCTAGACATGATGTGAGAGTATATAGCAATATACATATTCCATGCAAAAGCAAATAATATAATTAAATGATGGGATGTGGTAGGAAAACTGGTAATTAGTGGATATACCAGCTGGGTTGGTGCGAACTGCTCCTCTGACAATATAGCCCTTGGTGAGGAGAAACTTGATAAGCCATGAAGCAACGAAACCCCCTGCCCCCGTCACGCAAACTATTTCATCTCTTTTAGTACTCTGCTTCATTTCATTAGATATCATGGTTTATGTCATAAGCTGAAGGTAGAAACTCTGAAATGAATCAGATAAGTAGCACAATGAATTACGGAAATGAAATGGAGATGTACCCTTTTTAACGCTTCCTCGAGGGGTACCCTAATTTCAGTAGGCCACATCTACGCAGAATAGCCATGAAATTTCAGGGGCCATGAAATTTTAGGGCTATTCTGCGTAGATGTGGCCGGGTACCCTAATTTCAGTAGGCCACATCTACGCAGAATAGCCCTGAAATTTCAGGGCTATCCTGCGTAGATGTGGCCTACTGAAAAGCGTTAAAAAGGGTACGTCTCCAGTTCATTTCCTTAATTCTTTGTGCTACTTATCTGATTCATTCAGAGTTTCTACCTTCAGCTTCTGACATAAACCATGATGATATATGAAATGAAGCCTAGTACGAAAAGAGATGAAATAGTTTGAGTGAAGGGGCAGGGGGTTTCATTGCTTCATGGCTTATCAAGTTTCTCCTCACCAAAGGCGTGAGAGGAGCAGTTCGCACCAACCCAGCTGGTATATCCACTAATTAACACAAAGGTATTTCAGTTCGCACCAACCCAACTGGTATAAAAGCTTGGAAACGTATTTGATTCGAAAGCTTCAGTTGATTTTGATATAAATTTTAGTAATGAGATTTTTCCTTTATTTTATTTAATAAAAGCTTGCAAACGTATTTGATTCGAAAGCTTCACTTGATTTTGACATAAATTTTAGTAATGAGATTTTTCATTTATTTTATTTAATAAAAGCTTCCCAACGTATTTGATTCGAAAGCTTCGCTTGATTTAGACATAAATTTTAGCAATGAGATTTTTCCTTTATTTTATTTACTAAAAGCTTGCAAACGTTTTTAAATATATTAGTGTATATGATTCTAAATAAAAGAGCCATTACTATTTAGCTACTGATTGTTACACCTTTGGTCATATATCATTATTAGTCCTTGTCTGGGACTATTAGCGATCGATCGTTGACCTACCATTATTTGGTACTTTGACTGGTTTTATTTTCGGTGTTTTCAGATTTTAACCTAAGTTTGATGCTCCCAATTTTATTCAAAAAAAATTTACCCAAAGTTTTTGGTTCGGCAAACAATTGAGGTCTTATTGCAGCCTTCACGTTGCCCGATGCAAAAATATTGAAGCAATTTCATTTTATTCAAAGTACGTTGCGGTAGGTTATCCAAAAATATTGAAGCAATTTCATTTTATCCAAAATACGTTGTGGTAGGGTGTGTGGGAAAAGTAACTTTATGATTTAACATTGTTGTTTTGTTTCTTTAATTATTATGATCACAATTTTTTTACCACTTCAAAAACAGTTCTGTCATTTTATATACAGGTTGACAATTTCTTTATATGAAAGTTTTTGCAATTTATTTATATCACAGGGTTTGAAATATTTTATGCAAAATTTTTAAGTAGAGACTGCATGCCACCACCTGCATGTTCTTGGGACACTTGTCACCTCCTATATCTACTGTCCCGTATTCGTTCCACGCAATAAAAAATGAGTCCATCCGACGACAGAATGGAAACTCTTATCTCCATTGTCAGCTAGACTGTGATGTATTTTCGGTGTTAAGTTTTTCGTTGGCAAAGCATTCAGGTTTCTGGCCCCGGGTTCGAATTTCACCCAAGTTCGATTCTATAACTCTGCATGATTGAAATTCTTCCTCATGCATTGTCATAGTCTTGCATTGATGTTATTCTTGGCTCTCAGGTTCACGACGAGTCTTGTTGGTGCTTCATCGCTTTGAAGGAGATGCTTTGTGCCGCAGCCCTGGCCAGGTAAAGTTTCTGGAGTTTGGTTTGAATGTCTTTAGCTGTATTTCATAACTATTGTTGTGTGTAACTAACTCTCATCTCTTGGATTGCTAGGTTTCGCCGGAGGTTTTCTAGCCGCTCGAGAATGGTGGAATGAGGCTTACCTCCCAGAATACTGCCAAGGGTTTCAGATTTGTTCTTTGTCCAGCCCCCGGGTATGTGAAAATTATTCCGGATTCTTCTAGTCTGGAGGCTTCATCTCTTGCGGAAGTGGTTTAGCAGCCATCCGACTATATCGCTCTTAGTCTGTTCTGTTTGTTTTCATAGGGTTTATATGTTCTTATCTTTATTTCTGGAAGTGATTTGGGGTTTTGACCCGCGTTCCATCATTGCTACACTATATATGTAATCTTTAATAGTTATTTTGTGGCTTAATCTAGAAGTATCATTTAGCCGAATTGTCCCTTATTTCACTGGGGTTTCAGTTCTGGGTTCGGATTTTTCATAAATCCTGAATGATAAATTTGTTATTTGCGTTCTTTGATAGCTCTGGTTTTTCCTTCTACTTAGGACAAATTTCCTTTTTGTTCAAATTAAGTAAAGAAAATATGGTTTGGTTCCAGAAATTACTTCTTCTTGTTTATTACTGGTATCCTCTTAGCATTTTAAGGTGTTGTAGAATCTAACTTTGTTACATTATAATGTTTAACTGTATCGTAAAAATATATATTTCTTTTTACTAGAACTGTAAATTCGTCCGTTCCTTAAGATGTTCCTGAATAACTCTGGAAATTCTTGTTCTCAGATCTTATATTGCCCTTAAGAGTATTTGCATGGTAAAACCCTTAAGAGTAATCATTTAAAAAGAACTCTGCTATTCTAATCAATAGATCTTACTGAGTTTTCTTTAAAACTTACTAGTTGTCTATATTACTAGAATACAATTTGATTACTAGAATACAATTTATAACTTCTATTAGTGGCCATTATGCCTTAACTGAACTAGTATATATATTCAGTATAATTAACCTACAAAACTAATTAACCTACAAAACTTACTAGTTGTCTAGATTACTAGAATACAATTTGATTACTAGAATACAATTTATAACTTCTATTAGTGGCCATTATGCCTTAACTGAACTAGTATATATATTCTTCTCCAAAAAATATACATATCTTTATTTTAACAGTATAATTAACCTACAAAACGTTATGTATACTTATCTGATTCCGGTGATATTTACTATGAGCTCTTTGAATCAAGATCGTGAGGTAATATTTACGGTGAGCTGTGAGCTGTTTGAATCAAGATCGACTAAAAACGCGGATTTTCCTCCCAACTATGATACTCACTTTTAGGACAAAGTCTTACATTTTACATCTATCTATTCTTAACCTGGGACTTCGCACAGATGCATATCTTTATGCTTTCCACTTATCAAACGCGGTGTCGAAGGCCATAGTTGGCTAGTCTGAAGTCCAATGGAGCCGTTTTCTACCGCTAGTGTATATCATAAAAAAAATTAAGCGATAACACTGTGGGAGCTAGTAATTATGTGAGCAGCTTTCACTGGGCTAGCGGTAGCCTCTCACAAGGTATTGGTTCAACCTATCCAAGAGACCAATGGTGCTACGTGTTTTAGTACATATATTAATGATGAAATGAATTCTGTTGTTTGTAATCAATTTAACCAGCGATTTCATTAACTGGAATTTTTTTTGTTGAGAGTTGAAGAATTTCATTAACTGGAATTTTTTTTGAGAGTTGAAGAATTTAGGTGTCAAAATTATCATTTAGGTGTTTTAGTTCGGTTTCAATTACTCTAGTTAGTCCAGTTTCACTACAATTCAGAAAAACAAATATTCTGGGCACACTCTTAATCCCCACGGCCTGGGATTCCTATACCAAGAGGTTGCAATATGAGTGTACTAAATACAAATACAGGAGGCAACATATTTCTGCATCCCAACGGTATTATACAACTAATTTCCATGTTAAAAGTTGGCCACCTTCCGTGGAAGTAATTGGCTGGTCGAAACGAAGTCTTTAAATAGTCTACTGACATGTTGACTGTTTTCACAATGTGTTGAGCTGACTTAAATAGATGGAGAGAGTTTGTATTGTTGTTATGGCAGACCCCTGAATTTTTGCAACAAATTACACATTGAATTGGCATGTTGAAGAGAGCGTTTGTATTGCTGTTGTGGAAGACCCCGGCAGGGACTACCGCCACGGCAGTGGCTCTCTTGTTATTTACTAGCGACTGATTGTTACACCTTTTGTCATATATCATTATTATTTACTAGCTGACCGTTATACTTAATTTTAAAATAATATATAAATAATATAGGTTTTGTCCTTTTTTATAATTGCAATTGGAGGATTAGATACCATATAGGTTTTCTCCTTTTTTATAATTGCAATTGGATTAGATACCGTAAAGGAAATGTTTTAAAGTATAAATTATATAAAAATTAGTAAACAAAATGTGATTTAAAAATAAAAGATAAAGAGGAATCACTTACACTATGTTAAATTTACAAATTTTATAACCTTTCCAACATAGATTGTCCCTTAATTTTCAAAAATACTCTTTCAAGTTCCAATAACAAATATTTATCAAAAATATGCTTTTTTTCAATATTGAAGTGTCTCATTTGATCAAAATCTTACAGTGTTTTACCACTTTCTCTTAGGGTGATTGGATTAACCTTTGCTTGTCCTTGCTTAACTTCTTTTGGGAATTTGGACTAGTTTTTCTCAAAATGACAAATTCAAAATTTACCATTGGATGAACTAATTTAAAGCAGAGCTACATATATTAATAAAGCTAATCACTACATAACCTTACAGTGTTTGATATGAGATAAGTAGATCTTTTGTTGAGCATTGATTAAATAATTCTTTCAGCCGACATAGCAACTTTAATTCACTATTCGGAGGTACAATGGAAAACTCTTATGGTAGTAGTCATGAGCTTTCCTTTATTCACCATGATATTTTGGCTTTGTGTTTTACCAGGTAGGGGCCTATAAATAAACACAAAAGGATTTTTATGCCTCAGACTCTATTCCCAAAAAGTGGAAAAACTTTGTGAAGCATGTATTTCATGTTGAGATTGTTTCCTTCCATGTTGATTTGGTGCATATTTCTTTCTCCTCTAATAGTAGTTTCTAACCATTTTTTGATATTGAATTGTCTCACTCATCACAAGTTTGCAGTGTTTTACATTCTACTTGCACATAATTTGTTGATTTCCTCATTATTGTATGTCAAGGTACAATGCAGGAGAAAGATTTGTGTGATACATAAATTTCATAATTATCGAACAAATGCATGATATATTTGTTAGTGCCTAAATCTACCTCAGGCTGAGAAAGGCAAGTCTAGAGTAACATCAAACCATGCTTAACCTAGTAGCTAGCCCTACCAGGTTGGGAGAGGGCTCTCTCCTTGTCAATTTCAATGAAAATATAGCAAGTAAGGCTTGAGATGACTGATATGAATACTAATTTTAGGCCAAGTATGTTTGCTCAGAGGAATTTGTTTGATTTTAATGGTTGGTTGCTGGATCAAATGGGAAGGCAGCTTTGGGTCTGGGAAATGAACTCAGTCTTGTAGAGGTTTCTATGGGGCAAGGTAGGCAAATGCTTTAGTACTTTGAATTAAGTGAAATGGATAGTCTTAAGACTAGTGAGGAGTTGGAGAGGGCATGAAAGTGTCATGCGTCCTCTTCAAACAGTAGAAAACATGTAAATCTAAACAAACCCTAAGGTAGAGCACTACAACAACAATGATTTCCACCTTTATACTTGATTCTTTTAGTTAAGCTGAAAAAGAGAGAGATAATGGCACGCATAAATACATGATAACTTGAATTACAAAAGGAGAAACAATACTAAATCACCTTGCCACAAGAATCCCACAAAATGCTGCAAACCCTGGTCTATTTCCTTGCCAAACTGCAGAAATGAATGTACAATAATGCTCAAAGCATTCACAAGAGTCCAACCTTTACAAATGACTGAAAAAAAAACATGATATAGACCTCCAAACCACTTGCGCTATCCATCAGGGGTCGAATCCATGAGAAGACAGGTGGTTTCAACCATATCTAAACTAGGAACACAAAAGTAGGCAATTGAACAACTTGCCTCTAAAACCTAGGAAACTGATTCATTCAACTCCAAACCACCTGCAACTAATGTATCTACCTTATCAAATCAATTTTTATTATTTTTACATCATAGTACATCAATTTACATCATGTCACATTATGAATTTGACCATAAGAGAGAAAAAGTCAAAGTGGAAGAAAACTATGTGAAAAACAGAGTTTTTGAGCAACTTTGGCACTTTTTCCTCCTATGTGTAGCGCCATTTTTTCTGTGCGTAGCACTTTCTCCAAGCTGCTTTTGGAGGGCTTCCCGAGGTCCAAATCAGGTGTAGGATAGCTCATTGGAAAGCCCCGTGAGTTTACTTTTTGGAACAACTTGAATTTTTTTATTTGGAGTCCATTTTCTCCTCCAAAATTGAAATCTCCCAAGACTGCTTTCTGTGTGGTCGAAAAGTGGCAGAGTGGGCATTGTTTTGGGTGTTTTTGGCCCTTTTGGAGGACCACAACTTGTCAAAATCTGATAGTAATTTCTGAGCATGCATAACCTTTCATAAGGAATCCAAAAATTCCAAGTTTTCCTCAAATACAGGTCCCTGTAAAAAGTGAGCGCCAGGTGGCGCTACGCACCTGCTCGAAAAACCTGTTTTTTCCATGAAAAATTCAAAATTGCCAAAAAGTTTTCTAAATTTCTTGAAATTTGGCATGAGTGATCTACAACAAGTGCTATGCTGGGCCAATGAAGCTTTAGCCAAGATCTTGAGCTTATCTTGCTCCTCAAAATCTTCCTCAACTTGTCTTTTAGGCACCTTATCCTAGTTTTGCAAATTTTGTTTCATGCCAAATAGTGATAAGCCATGTGCCGCAACATCTTTTTCTCCTTGTTGGATTTCTCAAGTATCTTCTCCAAGTGCATATTCACCCTCTCTAGCCATGACTCCTGGTTAGCATCAATCTCTTGCTCAAGGGGTGTTAATTTGACTTTCTTTCTTTTTGTTGCTTGCTTGTTTTCCCTTATGGTTTGTAGCTCCATGATTGTCTGTTTATCCTCCAACTGCTTGTTCCATTGCTCAAGGTAATTAATGTTCCACTTAGCCCTTTCAAGGTTAAGAGATAAGTCATGGATGTCAGCTTCTTGTTCTTTGATGATCTCCTTGAGTCTTGATCTTTGGGAGCCCAAATCAGTATCCTCCTCCTGCATCAAAATAAAATCTCTCTCTTGATCTTCAGAAGGCCCTTCCTCATGCAATGGTTGCTTCCCTTTATCCTGTACCTGCTCTGCTGAAGAAGAAGGGAAATCCCATTTCGCCCTTGGTGAAGATAGCATTTTCCTATTGTCTGGTGAAGGAAATGAGACCCCTTCCACCCCAGGTAGAGATAATACTCATTTGGCAGCTACAAATAATATCCTTGTGCCTTTTTCATAAGTAACAAATACTGGCACTCCTATAGCTTGAGCCTTATGAGCCTCTGGCTAATTTGAAGGCCCTCCTTCCTCTTGAAACACTGATGAGGTCACTTGAGGGCTTTTGAAAACCTCATGTGAAATGAAAGTATCCCATGAAACATTCAACAAACTCAGCTGATGCAAAAAAACAGTCTTGATCAATGAAAATGATAAATGTTGTTGAACTGTTGATGAAGAGGTTTTTTTCACACGAATGTAGCCATTTTCTCAATATTTCTGCATATGAAATAGGGGAGGTTCATCATCCTCACTCTAGTGAAATGCATCAATAATCTCACATGATAAGTGTACAAGCAAGAAAATCTTCCTTCACAGGTGAAGTATTTGATAATAAGCTTCTTGAGTGGGAATAAGTGTCCTGTAGGTATCTAAAAGGAAAGACCCTACTGATTTGCTTTTGATAACTAGCCTTGATATAAGGCTCATAATGCTCTTTTCCCACAAGCTATTCTTTGTTCCACTGTTCAGCTACATTTGGAATACTGGTTGCTGCAGCTATAGTTTCAGGTGTCAAAGTGAAGGAAACACCTGCTAAGTTCACCAGGCCATTGTGAAGAAGAAGGACAAATAGCCTAGCAGGTTCATGGTGGTATTTCACCCTCTCCACCATCTCACAAAACTGGTAGCAAGACTGATGTTTAAAACATGTTACTGCAAGAGGACAAGCTAATAACTCTCTGAGTTTGGTGGGCTCCTCCCGGATGTGTTTTCCTCCCTTATGTGGTTTTCTTGGTGCATGAATCTCTTGGGAGAAATCACTCACAGTTTCTTCATCCTTTCATAAGCTGAATCTGTTTCCATATTTGTCAATGTATGGTGTAGAATGATGAGTATGAAGAGATTTTCTCAAGAATAGGTGACTGTTGTTTTCTCCTTTGGGATTTGATGAGTGGATTGAAAATATAAGTGGAAAGGAAGGTTTTGATGCTAGTTGTAGGGTTACTAGGGAATGATAGGGTTTTGGGAATGAAGATTAGGGTTTCGGGAATAGTGGGAATTAGGTGTAGGGATTGGGGTTTGGAAATAAGGAGGTAAGATGACTGTAAATGAGAGAGGGAAAGGGAAAGAAAATTAGCGAAATTTAGTGGAGAGGAATGGGATATGGGAAAATTATGCAAGGGATTATAAATAGCAGGAATGACAAAACCTGCAAAACCCTAGACAGTTTTGTCAAGGCAACTTTGAAACAACTTAGGGTTTAATTTTTCACCGTTCAAAACATCATCAAGAATGACTAAATCTCTTGCCATGGCAAATGGAAGGGTTTACTTACTTGAAGGGATGGTATTTGGAAATTTTGGAGCCTTAGAGCATCGATGGGATGAGTTTTTGGCTTGGCAGACTGGTGCGTCGCGCCAGCACCCAGGTGTGCCGCGCCTGGCAGGTGCGCCGTGCCCATCGAAAACTCCTTGTAATTCCTGCACTCAATGCACAACACTGAGCAGGTGCGCGGCACCAACACCTAGGTGCATCGTGCCAAGAAAAAACCTGAACTTTGCTGCAATTTTGCCTTTACGCGATTTTTTGCTCTTTCTTTCTTTCCTTTGCACAAAATGATGTCTTCTAACACAAATGATCCCTTTATATACAAGTCACTTTAATTTTTCATTTAGGAAAGACCCACTTTCTAATGTTGCTTTTTACTGTGCTTTTTAAAAACCCTGTTTTTGTAGTTTGGCTCTTTTTTGTCATTTGATGGACTGATGCTTGGATTTTCTTATCTCTTTTGCAGGAGCTGAAGTGTAGGAGTTTGGCAAGGTAACCAAGGGCTACAGATGATGCTTTATTACATGTGAAAACAATAAAATTACATAAAATTTGTACAAGAAATGGAAAAACCCTGTTTTCACCTCAAAATATAGTTTTGAGGTAAAAACCCTTTATGGAGCAAATCATCGATAATATTTGTGATTTTATGAACTTATTGAAAATCCTCATGTGATTTCTGGCCTCTTATGGAGCTTTTGAAGATCATGGTGGGAAACCCTAGGCCTAATGAGACTTGAAAACCCTAAAATGACCACTGCAAATGAAATGAAATGAAAATGACAGCAGATGACTTGTACATATGGAAATAGGCCAGCAGATGAAAATCATGAGGGAAATTTGACAAAGAACCACTACCATCAAATGATCCATGACCTAATGGAGCGCAGCTGATCGGATGAGACACCTAATATGAATGCAAAAAGAGAAATTTTTATCACTGATGGAGGGATGAAGATACTGACACTAACATTGGCTCCAATGGGGATGGTAGCTCCTGGGAAGTGCCAAGAACAATAGATATCTGGGAAGAAGACAGTGCCTCTTCCATTGGGCTACATGGAGTCAATAACTTCAGCCAACATAAGACCAATATCTTGACTCAAAACTGACTTAATTATAAGACTGAAAACTGAATCAAACAATCCTCACTAAGTAACCCAAAGACTGAAACCAGACATTTAGCTTTATAGCCTACACTTTGGGCCCCAAACTAAATGAATGGTGATAGTACAAACTAACTCTAAAACTATTTTGAAACTGACAAAAACAAAAATGACTCAAGACTTACTTAACTGAAATAAGTACATACAAAGCTTTTTAATAGTAGCAGACCATCAAGATTTGAGGGCTTCAAATCATGATGACAACCACCAGCCTATCGATGAAATATGTACAATCATGTGAAGTGGGCCTTCCAATGTAACTAATCCAGTAGATGGCTATATAATGAAATTTTGCTCTTACTTTCCCCGAGCAGGTAGAACAATGTACGTGTAGGCAACTCATAATAACAAATGAAACCAAGGCTTATGCTAACAAACTAGGCAACATTCATCTTCTCTAATGCTTGCAAAAGAATGTCGAAGGGATCTTGATAATCCTGAAGCACTATCTTTTCTTGAGATCTAGCAGCAAAAATACAAGTACTCCCTTTATTCTGATCTGAAAGAACAATTGGTTGCTGATTGATAGTAACTGACTTGAATTTTGGCATACTGTGTCTCTCATATTCACATTCCTCAATTTCATGGTCTAGGTCATTCTTAAACAGAAAATAGTCTTCAAGATTATCAAACATGACAACCTTATCATCTTCATGAAAGAAAATATTATCTGTTCCTTCATCTATAAATCTAATTTCAAGACTATCATCATTTTCAAAAGAGGAAGAAGTTCCACCAACACCTTCTTGACCATGTGCACACTGTAGATCTGCGTTAGCTTGTGCTGTAACATGACCTTTTAGGAGTTGATCTATCTCATCTTCAGACAGAGGAGATAATACTTTTTTTTTCTTTTGCTCAAGCAATTATTGTCTTCTGGAAATAACATGAAAAACATGAAAAACCTGAATGGAAATCCTTAATTCCCTGATCTTTTGAAATTTGAAAACATTGTTTATCATCTTCATATGACATGGCAATCAAATTATCATTTATCACTGATTTATTGAAAGAAGATTTTTCACTTACTTGAACAAAGATCTCATCTTGTTTTTCATAAAAGGACTAGATTACCTCCTCATGAAGGCTTTGTTCAAATGAAATGATAACACTTGGGTCAATAACTTTGTTTTCTTCATTTCAAATGATATCAACAGCAGAGCTCTTCTTCATGGGATTCAGAACAAGGTACTCTTGATCATCACGATTTAACTCTAGATCTAAAAGAGCCGACTTGACTTTATCAGATTCTGAAATTAAAACTTGACTTCCCTGCATACTGTCTTCTTCTATGGACAGATTTGATATAAAACCTTCTCTTTCATCATTTTCCATTGTGCTAAGATCTTGATCCAGCTGCAAATTTTCCTGCGCATCTTGATAAGTATCCTCTTTATGCCGCTGAAATGGATTTTCATACAAGGCTTCCATGATCTCATCATCCATGAAGTCATCATCTCCATAAAATTTCTCAAGACTTTCAATAA
This sequence comes from Pinus taeda, assembly GCA_000404065.3. Lineage (NCBI taxonomy): Eukaryota > Viridiplantae > Streptophyta > Pinopsida > Pinales > Pinaceae > Pinus > Pinus taeda. Next base: position 59,473 of record APFE030447041.1, read on the forward strand.
AACAATAAGCATGTCTACAACGGTTCAAAACTAAATTTAAGGATGGATAAGATTCTTTATACCTTTCAAAGAACATGGTATGAAAATCATTTAAACAGTAAATACAAGCATGCAGAAAAATTTCATGCCAAGATTAGGCTTCACCTTCCAGAGTGACCATGAATATCTTTATCAAACAGTCTTCAGGAAAATCAACCTTCAACTTGTGAATATGTATGTGAAATCTAACTAGATGTAAAGCAGCATCATTCCTATTATCATCTTTAAACATAGGCAAATTCATTTGCCAATCTACCTTACAAATTTTATTTGGGAAACTTGGAATGTTATCTCAACTCATGGGAGCATACCATCGAGCAAGAAAATCCATTTTGATAACAATGAATTGACCAAGAAATTATTCAAGCTACTGGTTCTTGAAGAGTGGAGTTGCCATAAAAATTCTGCACCTTAGGATTCTTTGACACTGGAGTCACCAGGTGAATGATTTCAGCCTTCCTGTGTTTGATCATTGTCCACCATCAACAATCAAATCTAACTTGATACATGTACTGGGTTATTTTCAAGTCAGATGTTCAGTTTATAAAACTAAACCGAAGATTGACTGAAGCAGCATTCATCTACTTATGCGCTCACAAAGCAAGAGCAGTTCGAAGGCTACTTGGCTAACTTCAGGCTCTGTCTATAGTTTATAAAGCAAAGAACATTAATGAACAAACAAAATTTTTTCCCCATTATGGTCACCATTATGTTAGTGCCTAAATCTGCCTCAGACTGAGAAAACCAGGTCTAAGGTAACATCAAACCACGCTTAACCTGGTAGCTAGCCCTACCAGGTCGGGAGAGGGCTCTCTCCTTGTCAGTCTCAATGAAAATATAGCAAATAAGGCTTGAGATGACTGATATGAATACTAATTTTAGGCTAGGTATGTTTGCTCAGAGGAATTTGTTTTATTTTAATGGTTGGTTGCTGGATCAGATGGGAAGACAGTGTTGGGTCCGGGAAATGAACTCAGTCTTGCAGAGGTTTCTGTGGGGTGAGGTAGGAAAATTCTCTAGTACTTTGAATTAAGCAAAATGGATAGTATTAAGACTGGTGAGGAGTTGAAGAGGGCATGAAATTGTCATGAGTCCTCTTCAAACAGTAGAAAACATGTAAAGCTAAACAAACCCTAAGGTAGAGCACTGCAACATCAATGATTTCCACCTTTATACTTGATTCATTTAGTTAAGATGAAAAAGAGAGAGATAATGGCACATATAAACACATGATAACTTGAATTACAAAAGGAAAAAAAATACTAAATAAACTTGTCACAAGAATCCCACAAAACGCTGCAAACCCTGGTCTATTTCCTTGCTAAACTGCAGAAATGAATGTACTATGATGCTCAAAGCATTCACAAGAGTCCAACCTTTACAAATGACTGAAGAAACACATGATATAGAACTCCAAACCACCTGTGTTATCCATCAGGGGTCGATTCCATGAGAATAGGGGTGGTTTCAACCATATCTAAACTAGGAACACAAAAGTAGGCATGGAACAACTTGCCTCTAAAACCTAGGAAACTGATTCATTCAAGTCCAAACCACCTACAACTGATGTATCTACCTTATCAAGTCAATTTCTGTCATTTTTACATCATAGTATATTAATTTACATCATGTCACATCATGATCTTGACCATAAGATAGAAAAAGTCAAACTGGAAGAAAACTAGGCGAAAAATTGAGTTTTTGAGCAAAATTGGCACTTTTTCCTCCTGTGCATAGCGCCTTTTTTTCTGTGCGTAGCACTTTTTCGAAGCTACTTTTTGAGGGCTTCCTGAGATTCAAATCAAGTGTAGGAAAGCTCATTGGAAAGACGTGTGAGTCTACTTTTTGGAACAACTTGAATTGTTTGATTTGGAGTCCATTTACCACTCCAAAATTGCAATCTCCCAAGACTACTTCCTATGTGGCCAAAAAGTGGCATTGAGGGCATTGTTTGGGTGTTTTTGGCCCTTTTGGAGGTCCAAAACTTGTCAAAATTTCCTAGTAATTTTTTAGCATGCATAAATTTTCATAAGGAATCCAAAAATGCCAAGTTTTCCTCAAATGGAGGTCCCTATCAAAAGCGAGCGCCAGGGGGCGCTATGCACATGTCGGAAAAACCTGTTTTTTCCATGAAAAATTTAAAATTGCCAAAACTTTTTCCAAATTTCTTGAAATTTGGCATGAGTGATCTACATAAAGTGCTATGCTGGGCCAATGAAGCTTCAGCCAAGATATTCAGCTCATCTTGATCTTTCTTGCTCCTCAAAGTTTTCCTCATCTTGGCTTTTAGGAACCTTATCCTAGTTTTGCAAATTTGTTTCGTGCCAAATAGTGATAAGCCATGTGCCGCAACATCTTTTTCTCCTTGTTGGCTTTCTCAAGAAGCTTCTCTCAAGGGGTGTCAATTTGACTTTCTTTCTTTTTGTTGCTTTCTTGTTTTCCCTTATGGTTTGCAGCTCCATGATTGTCTATTTATCCTCCAACTGCTTGTTCCGTTGCTCAAGGTAATTAATGATCCACTTAGCACTTTCAAGGTTAAGAGATAATTCATGGATGTTAGCTTCTCGTTCTTTGATGATCTCCTTGAGTCTTGAGCTTTGGGAGCCCAAATCAGTATCCTCCTCCTGCATCAAAATAAAATCTCTCTCCTGACATTCAAAAGGCCCTTCCTCATGCAATGCTTGCTTCCCTCTATCCTCTACCTACTCTGCCGAAGAAGAAGTCAAAGCCCCTTTCACCCCTAGTGAAGATAGCATTTGCCCATTGTCTGTTGAAGGAAACAAGACCCCTTCCACCCCAGGTAGAGATAATACTTGTTTGGCATCTGCAAATAATGTCCTTGTGCCTTTTTCATAAGTAACAAATACTAGCACTCCTGTAGCTTGAGTCTTATGAACCTCTAGCTGGTTTGAAGGCCCTCCTTCCTCTTGAAACACTGATGAGGTCACTTGAGGGCTTTTGAAAAGCTCATGTGAAATGAAAGTATCCAATGAAACATTCAACAAACTCATCTGATGCAAAACAACAATCTTGATCAATGAAAAATGATAAATTTTGTTGCACTGTTGATAAAGAGGTTTTCTTTGCACCAATGTAGCCATTTTCTCAATATTTATGCATATGAAATAGAGAAGGTTGATCATCCTCACTCTAGTGAAATACATCAATAATCCCACATGACAAGTGTACAAGCGAGAAAATCTCCCTTCACAGGTGAAGTATTTGATAATAAGCTTCATGAGTGGGGCATATGTGTCCTATAGGTATCTAAAAGGAAAGACTCTACTGATTTGCTTTTGATAAATAGCCTTGATATCAGGTTCATAATGCTCTTTTCCCACAAGCTATCCTTTGTTACACTCTTCATCTACATTTGGAATACTGGTTGCTGCAGCTATAGTTTTAGGTGTCAAAGTGAAGGAAACACCTGCTAAGTTCACCTGGCCATTGTGAAGAAGAGGGACAAATAGCCTAGCAAGTTCATGGTGGTATTTCACCCTCTCCACCATCTCACAAAACTGGTAGCAAGACTGATGTTTAAAACATGTTACTGCAAGAGGAAAAGCTAATAACTCTCTGAGTGTGGTGGGCTCCTCCCGGATGTCTTTTCCTCCCTTATGTGGCTTTTTTGGTGCATTAATCTCTCGGGAGGAATCACTCATAGTTTCTTCATCCCTTTCATAAGCTGAATCTGTTTCCATATTTGCCAATGTCTGGTGTAGAATGATGAGTATGAAGAGATTTTCACAAGAATAGGTGACTACTATTTTCTCCTTTGGGATTTGATGAGTGTACTAAAAATATAAGTGGAAAGGAAGGTTTTGATGCTAGCTATAGGGTTACTAGGGAATGATAGGGTTTTGGGAATGAAGATTAGGGTTTGGGGAATAATGGGAATTAGGTGTAGGGCTTAGGGTTTGGGAATAAGGGGGTAAAATGAGTGTAAATGAGAGAGGGAAAGGGAAATAAAATTAGGGAAATTTAGTGGAGAGGAATGGGATATGGGAAAATTATGCAAGGAATTATAAACAGCAGGAATGACAAAAACTGCAAAACCCTAGACAGTTTTGTCAAGGAAACTTTGAAACAACTTAGGGTTTAACTTTTCACCTTTCAAAACATCATCAAGAATGACTAAATCTCTTGTTATGGAAAATTGGAGGGTTTACTTACTTGAAGGGATGGTATTTGGAAATTTTGGAGGCTTAGAGAATCAATGGGATGAGTTTTTGGCTTGGCAGACTAGTGCGCCGCGCCAACACCTAGGTGCGTTGCGCTTGGCAGGTGCGCCTTGCTCGTTGAAAAATCCTTGTAATTCCTGCGCTCGGTGCGTAGCGCCGAGCAGGTGCACCCCGCCAACACCCAGGTGCGCTGCGCCAAACAAAAACCTGAACTTTGCTGCAATTTTGCCTTTACGCGATTTTTTTCTCTTTCTTTCTTTCCTTTGCACAAAATGATGTCTTCTAACACAAATGATCCCTTTATATACAAGTGACTTTAATTTTTCATTTAGGAAAGACCCACTTTCTAAAGTTGCTTTTTACTGTGCTTTTTAAAAACCTTGTTTTTGCAGTTTGCCTCTTTTCTGTCATTTGATGGACTAATGCTTGGACTTTCTTGTCTCTTTTGTAGGAGCTGAAGTGTAGGTGTTTTGCAAGGTGACCAAGGGTTGCAGATGATGCTTTGTTACATATGAAAAGAATAAAATTAAATAAAAATTTTACAAGAAATGGAAAAACCCTGTTTTCACCTCAAAACAGAGTTTTGAGGTAAAAACCCTTTATAGAGCAAATCATCAATAATATTTGTGATTTTATGAACTTATTGAAAATCCTCATGTGACTGCTGGCCTCTTATTGAGATTTTGAAGATCATGGTGGGAAACCCTAGACCTAATGAGACTTAAAAACCCTAAAATGACTACTGCAAATGAAATGAAATAAAAATGATAGAAGATGACTTGTACATATCGAAATAGGCCAGCATATGAAAAGCATGAGGGAAATTCGACAAAGAATGACTACCATCAGATGATCCATGACCTAATGGAGTGCAGTTGATCGGATGAGACACCTAATATGCATGCAAAAAGAGAAATTTTGATCACTGATTAAGGGATGAAAATACTGACACTAACAATATGAAAGAAAAATTAAAACAAAAACAAAACTCTACATGTGCATTTTTGTACCTTCTCTACTTGAAGGAAATAATTTTCAATTTTTGCTTCACATTGTCAATCAACATTCTTTGGAAAATTTATGAGTTTGCACCATGCTACATGGGAATCCATCTTAGCTAAGACAAGGGATTCAACCCCACTAATCTGCCTTGAAATTTTGTTATATGTAGGTTGTAATGCTTGGCAATGCCCACACCAAGGTGGGTATATCTACCAAGAACAAAAATTTATCAAACGAAGAGATATAGATTGAGTGGTGCTTCTCGTGAACCTTTGCCTCATAAGAAGAATGTCCTCAATCTTGGCATGCATTAAACCATATGGGGGAAATCATTCCACCCCAATAATTAATGTATTCATTGTTATGGGGTGGCAGAATCACTTCCCTAGCCTGTTATGGGGTGGAAAATCACATCCAGAGCCTGTTTGTCTTGCCAAATGCCCCATAGTGATTTTGTATTATTATTATTTATTTGTATTTTCTTTTTTTATTTTTAATTTATTGGTTTATTTATTTATGTAAATTTTTAAGATCATGTAAGATGTATAAGTTATCGTTTTTAAAATGTTTTGATGTTTAATTTAAAGAGGGAGTATTAATGATAGTATTTTTGTTTGATTCTATTGTTGTTTTTAATATTTTGATTTAAAATGTGTTATTTAAATTTTTGATTTACAAGGTGTTATTTAATTATTTTATTTAAAAGGTGTTAGCTGTGAATGTCATTATTTCAAAAAAAAAAATATCCATAGAAAATTATGGAGCTACTATTGCGCCAATCGTCAATTTTAAGGCGAGTTTCAATGCTTTAGTTATAATAGTAGTGAATGCTTTAGTTGTAATAGTACTGATTGTCAACTCTAGATGCTTCAAAAGAGTCGTAGTTTTTAACTTTAAATATTTGTATTTATATTAGTGACATGGTTATATTAAATTAGTGACATGTTTTGATTTGGCAGTTAATTTTAAAGTTTTTGTCAACAACATTATCACATTATTAATGCTATTACTAATTAAGATTTAACTTACACAGTAATTAAATTAACTTACCACAGAATTAAATCTTAATTTTAAACTTTACCAAAATAAATTAAAAAGGAAAAACCCCCTTTTATAATAAAAGTAATTAAATTTAATTAACTTATTAATAAAAGATTAATAAGAAAACACATAAACAAATCTAAGTAAAATAAAAAGCCTATTTAAATTCTAATTAAATAAATAATCTTAAAATTTAATTCTAAGCAAATGTCAAATATAACTCTCTCTCTTATATATAAAATTAAAAAGTACCTAAATTATTTAAAAAAAACTATTTAAACAGAAAAAAAAAAAATAATATCCACAAATAAAATTATATCATAACTTTATTAGAAAACATCATACACATTGTGAGATTGCTCACATAGTGCAACACTAAATATATACCCATGAAAAGAAACATATAAAATTAAAATTAACCTAAATTTATTAAAAAAACTAAAAAAAAAATAAAATTGTATCCCATAAATAAATTTATATCATAACTTCATTACAAAACATCATACACATTGCTCACATACTGAAACACTAAATATATACATATGAAAAGAAACATATACTTGGTGATCAAAATAACAAGTACACGAACAAAATCCACAATTTAAATAATGAGGGGTTTTCAAAATGCATTAATTAGATATCATTTTTTGGGGTTCAACTGCGTTAAGTAAGTCATTCATCTATGACCATTTCCAAATAGAGGTAGTCGTAACTGACTAATTTCTCATGATTTTTGAATAGTCTACTCAGCACTCATTGCATCGGCTGATGCTCATAGGGGTGAAGAATTGGGATTGGAACTAGTGAAATGAATCACATAGTGTCAATCATCACTTTTGGGGCTTGCACCCAGTAACCGAGACTACCCAGGAGGGCTAAGTGGGCTTTATTATTGATGCAGGAGCATCCAACTCGCCGTAACTTGGCAAAGTCTCAACTAGGTTTGCAGGCAAATATGGCTATTAACGATAACAAGATATTTTTGTAACTAAATTCTATGACAGTTTGATTAACTGCAAAATCAACTGAAATGGAAGGGCATAAAAGCCAAAATGTAACAGAGAAAAAGGGGTTCAGCAATTGCAGAAGAAGAGAAATAAAAACGAACAAGATACAAGCAAATAGCATTCAAAACTATTGTCCATCTGTATAAATTTCTACTGTTCATTCTAATATTAATTTTTCATTACAGTTTGATAAAGTAACAAATCGAGAATGTCTCTGTAATTTACTATTCTATATCCTGAACACGAGCATACAATTTATCTCCAAATATTGGACATGTTTCCGCACACAGTCAAGCAAAGGACCAAGAGGACTAAATAACCGAAGTCCGAAACGAGTAATTGTACACAGGAGACAATCATGGGCAAACATTTGTACCCAGAGAGCGACCACAGAACAGAGGTAACCTTGCTATGTAAAATTTGTAAATTCCGTTGAAAAAAAAATCGAAAGTCATTGATAAGCATTCCTATTTATCATTGTCAAATGCAATACATGTGCATACGAAAGATCCCATTTCCACAGACAAAATAATATTAAGCGTATGACTGAAGTGGCGTCACAATTAAAACCCTGAACGAGGGTTCAACCATAACAACAACGACCTTCCCACTTATCAACCCTTACACAATATCGACAGAGAAAGACACAGCAAGAACAAATTACATACAACGACCAAAAACCACAGACAATCCTACAACGACCGTGGTCACCGACCGTTCCAAGAGATAAACCGAAAAATTTGAGGATTCAGGCCTACTGAGAACCAGTTCACTGTGTTAATAGAGATTGGAGGACCCACGTACTCAAGCCGCCACCAATGACCTGTAACCCGCAAACAACAAACCGAGTTACAGGCGTATAAAGGGAAGACCCTTCAAGGAAATAAACCACTACAAGTAGAGGATAAAAAAACATTAAAATTACCTGAGTAAGTCCAGTCGAAGTTTAGCCACAGCAACGTCTTGGACAACTTGCATAACTGGAGACCAAAGGAGCCAGGAGGGTAAGTCATAGTAAAAGAAGCAGGACATAATTGAAGCAGGGACGAGAGTTAATACCTGTTCCAGTCGATGAACAACCGCCAATGTGATCCTGTGCTTAGGAAAAACACCAATGCCCGCAAAATGAAAACCCAGAGTAACAGAAAGCGTGAGGATTGAACCTAGAGTCGGGCCAAGAAACAACAGGAGCTCGGAAAGCAAAATTAAACCGCAATGCATATCTAGAA
>APFE030447045.1:0-161651 GCA_000404065.3 Pinus taeda
TCATGCAGAGAAAAGTTCCTTTCATGCAGAGAAAATTTCACGCACTTTCATGCAGAGAAAATTTCACGCACTTTCATGTAGAGAAAATTTCCTTTCATGCAGAGAAAAGTTCACGCACTTTCATGCAGAGAAAATTTCACGCACTTTCATGCAGAGAAAAACGCACGCACATGGGAAATCTTATGGTTGGTTCACGGTATTAGTCTGATAGTTTTTTATCCTATGGTTTTGGTCCGTGGTATTGCATCCAAAAGAATTAAACCCAAGTATTGGGTCCGTGGTATTGTTTCTCAATGGTTTTGGTCCATGCAAGTGTTGAAAATCTTAAGAAGAACAAGATCTGAATTTCTGATAATCGGTTGGTGAGACATAGTTGAATCTGAATCAAGGAGAAACCGGAGCATTATAAGTCAGATCTACTGAAGAGTTGGGACCCCTTTGACGCATGAACGGATCTGTGATTTCAACAGTCTGGGGTATGTTTGAGAACTGATAAACTGTCTAAATCCGGAGGTGCGTAGGAGCGGCAACGGCGCAGTGCGGAGGTGCGCAGAACCAGAGGAGAAGCAAGTGCGGAGTTGCGCAAACTCGTCATGGCAGAAGTGCGGATATCCGTAGGTTTCCTTGGTGAAGTTGTGGACCTTTCTTGAAATATATTTTAGCTGTCTTTTATCTGTTTCTGTAGAGATCTGGGTTTAAATTGGTGTCTAGTTACTGGTGTTATTTTCTGGTTACTGCATTTTGAGAAGTTAATTGTTTAAAGGAGATTAGGTGATGCACATGTACATGATGTTTTGGATCCAGTTTGAAAATTGATGAAACGTGGTCCCTGGAAGGAAAGAGAAGGTAGTAGCCTTCTGTAGGTCAGCACCTACGTACTAGTATTTCAGCTAGTACAAGAGCTAAGGGGGTTGTAGCTCCCTTCTAGAAGAAGCTGGAAAACGAGAGAGGGTTGTAGCTCTTTGCAGGTTGCAGCCTGTGTACTAGTAAAAGACTGCACCAGTACAAAATCATTGTAAGAAGAAGTTTCTAATTGAAAGAAGATAGAGACATATTGCAGCAGGTGGTTTTCACCCACATTGGGTTTCCACCTTACATCTTGTGTTCCTTGGTGTGACTGTCTATTTTTTGTTCCTGCTCATTATTCTATGGTTCTCACATACAGATTCATGACAAACATCTGAAGAATAAATTAAATTATAAGTTTGGAAGGTATATGCAAGTTTCAATTGTCAGATCTGAAAATATTTGTATAAATTGATAAGAGTTTGATAATACTGATTCATTCCCCCCCTCTCAATATTATTTCCAACAATTGGTATCAGAGCAAGTCCTTCAGAAGAAGCTTGATCGCTTGAAGGAAGATCTATCATCATGAGAAACTACGAGAGAGAAGCATCGATCAGGCCACCAACTTTTGATGGGACCAATTTCGTCTATTGGAAGGTAAGAGTCACTGCCTATCTTCAATCTCTTGGTACAGAAGCCTGGGATATCATAGATACAGGGTACACTTTTCCATCGGCAACTCCCACAGATCCGACTGAGAAGAAGCAGTTTGAAACAAATGCAAAGGCTGTCAATACTCTATCAGGATGTCTATCTCAATCAGAATTCATCAAGGTTATGTAGTATAAAACCGCAAAAGAAATATGGGACAAGATCGTTCTAAGCTATAGTGATGAAGATGAACGAGGTAATAATTATATAATTTTAATGTTTTTTGAAGATGATGATTTCATGGATGCTATATATGAAGAAGGTCTTTATGAAGATATTTCTAAACTCAAAATTTGTTTAGAAGAGAAAAATATGATTATTGATACTCTACAATTTCAACTGGCTGAAAGGGAAAAACATCATGAAAAGTTAGAATGTGAAATTGTGGGACTTAGAAAAGAGATTGAGAAAACAAAAGTTCTTAATCTTAGATTTGTTAAAGGATCTAAGACAATATATGATATTATCAATGTGCAATGTTCTCCCCTAATCAAGACAGGTCTGGGATATAATGAAGAAACATCTCAAGCGTAGAAACCATCCACCTCCAAAAGCTATCTTGATGCAGCAAGGAGGAGTGAGCAAAGGCCCAATGGAGATCACCAGGTAAATCAGGGACAATATACCTCAAGAATGAACAAAGACTACTCGGTAAATTGGGGGAAATCCACCTTAAGGATGAACAGAAGCTACAACCAGCCACAGGTAAAACCTTCTCAATTTGCCTCAAGAATGGATGAAAATAGAAACTACAATCATTTGGTTGGTAGATTTGATAATCGTAGGAGTTTCTTCAATGGCCAATGCTTCTCGTGCCATAACTTTGGTCACAAAGCAGCTCAATGTGTTGCCTATAAGACAATTATGACTAGAGAAGCTCAAAAACAAAGAAGTATGATTGGGATCATGAAAATAACGTACAATAACTTTTCTGCTCTTGAAAATGAAATAGAATGTTCTATTTGTAACAACTTCGGTCATGAAGATTCTGAATGCAGGAGCAAGTGTCGGCAGACAACTCAGAAGGAACAAACCTCAAGTGCCAAAACATGGAGAATGAAAGAACCACAACCAGAAAGATGTGGTATAGCCTTATATGCGGAAGGGAAATAAAATCAATGGTAAATCGACAACAGATGTTCGAAACATATGACGGGTGATAAGGGAAAACTTCAGTCATATAGTACCTTAGAGAAAGAGAAGGTCTCATTTGGAAATGACACCCCTGCGCTCATAAAAGGTAAAGGTTTTTTTCAGTTGAAATAAAAGGTCAAAGATGGAAATGTGATGTATGTTGATGGCTTAAAACATAATCTATTGAGTGTCAGTCAGATGTACGATCAAGGAACTGAGGTAATATTTCAATCAAATGGATGTAGTGTCCGTGATCTTGATACAGGAAAAACAGTGATCAAAAGCATAAGAACTCCAAATAATTTATACATATTCAAAGAAGAACAACATGAATGCTATCTAAGCAAGAATGATGAACACTGGCTATGGCACTGGAGATTGGGGCACCTAAGCTTCTCACAAATAAGGAAAGCATGCAAATACCAGGCAGTTCGTGGTATTCTAGACATCAGAATTTCAGACAATACAATATGCAAGTCATGTCAGTTTGGTAAGAAAACCAGAACTAACTTCCCTGAGAAGGAAGGATCAGCTAGAAGGCCACTTGAGCTTGTCCATACTAATGTATGTGGTCCGTCTAGGAAAAGGTCACCTCGGGGAGAAGAATACTTTATATTATTCATTGACGACTATTCAAGGATGGTTTGGATAGGACTCATGAAGCACAAATATGAAGCCTTCGAAAAATTCAAATCCTTCAAAGCTTTGGTTGAGAATGAATCAGATCATAGAATCAAATGCCTCAGGTCTGATCGAGGAGGAGAATTTACCTCAAATGAATTTTTTGATTTTTGTGAAGAACACGAAATAAGAAGAGAATTCTCTATAGCCAGGACTCCTCAGAAAAATGGAGTAGTGGAAAGGATGAACAGAACGGTTCAACAAATGGCTCGTGCTATGCTTGATGAATATGGAACTCCCACAACTTTCTGGGGTGAAGCTGCATTTGCTATGGTTGTTATTCTCAACAAAACAAATGTCTGGGTGAACAGCACTCAAACCCCTCATGAGATCTGGTGTGGTGAGACTCCTTCGGTAAAATATTTCAAAATTTTTGGAAGCAAATGCTATTTCAAAAATATTGATGAACATCTTGGCAAGTTTGAACCTAGAGCAGATGAAGGCATTCTCCTTGGTTACTCTCCACACAGCAAAGCTTACAAGTGTTATAATAAAAGGCTTGGAAAAATTGTTGAAAGTATTGATGTAGTGGTTAATGAAGAAGAAAACACTCCTAGGCAGGTAAGATCTGAAGATTTCGAAGATGATGAGGACTATCCATCAACATCAGATCAGATTCATAATGAATAAGAAACCTATGAAGAAGAAACCCATGAGGAGTCTAGAGAACAAATAAGGATAGAAGAAAAGACTCGATCCAGGTACGTTCAGAAGAATCATCCAGAATCTCAAATTTTGGGGCAAAAAGAGGCAGGAATACAAACAAGAAGAACAATTGCAGAAGCTTCCAGCTATTTGGCATTACTTTCCTCCACTGAACCACAAAATTTAAGTGAGGCATGCAAAGATGAATGCTGGTTCAAGGCAATGGATGAAGAAATTGAGCAGATCGAAAAGAATAACACTAGGGAGTTGGTTCCTAGACCAAAAGATAAGAATGTCATAGGGACAAAATGGATCTTCAAAAACAAGTTGAATGAAAATGGGGAAGTCATTAGAAACAATTCCAGACTTGTTTGTAAAGGGTATGTTCAACAAGAAGGAATAGACTTTGAAAAAACTTTTGCTCTCGTTGCTAGACTTCAGGCCATCAGAATGTTCCTTGCTCTCTCCAGCTTTCAAAAGTTCAAAGTATTTCAAATGGATGTGAAATCAGCCTTTCTGAATGGAGACTTAGACGAAGAAGTGTACATTGAGCAACCATATGGATTCATCCTTGGTAATGATCCAAATCTTGTATGTAGACTAAATAAGTCTCTCTATGGTCTCAAACAGGCTCCAAGGGCTTGGTACTATCGTCTCGACAAATACCTTCATCAACAAGGTTTTTCAAAAGGATCAGTAGATACCAATCTTCATATAAAAATTGAAAATAACAAATTGATAATACTTGTTGTGTATGTAGATGATATCATCTTTGGCAGCAATGAAGAAGCTATGAGTCAAAACTTTGCCTTGGTGATGCAGAAGGAATTCAAAATGTCTTTCCTTGGAGAACTGACATATTTTCTTGGTTTACAAATCCAACAAAATAAAGGCGATATCTTTTTGTCTCAAACCAAGTACCTCAACTCCACTGTCAATGTTATGGTAAACATCCTAGCAACTCCATTGTCCATATCTCTATTTGATCATCATGGATTTCAAGCAACTCCATACTCACTCAGATGTTACATCAACCCAAAAATCTCCCTACTTTTGAAGCTGAAATCAATCATATAGGGAGGATTTCAAGATGGCCCTTCCTGCCTTCCTGGCCAACCAATTTTCCCCACTAGATTTCTCTTCTATTGTTGGTTATCCCAATCATGTCCCTTCATTTCATGTGTGGAATGCTTAATTGCCTAGATTCAGTGGGATCAAAGAGAGAAGGCCTGACCAGCACCTCAAATATTTTTATGAAGTCTTGTAGAAACAAGGTATTTATCTTGAAGATGTACAAATGAAGTTGTTCAAGTTGTGTTTAGAAGAGGATGTGATAATTTGGTTTAAAAACATACTTCGTGGCAACACATATTCCTTGAAATGTTTTCGTACAACATTATATCAATATTTCAAAATATTTTACCCACCAAATTCTCTATTTAAAGATTTTTGCATGCATTTTAATGGTGAATACACTACTGAGGTGGAAGACCCTGCTAAAGGTGTTTGTGGAGCTCTGCTCCATGAAAACATCCACTCACATCAAGAAGCATAACCCACTAAGAAAGAAAGTGAACAAGGAAACATCATTGAGTTGCCAACAAACCTCCAGGCATCTAATTCAACCGAATGTGATGTTTCCCCTTCCTATGATGAATACGACTTTGATGAAGAGTCAAGTGATGCAGATCCACCATGCTCCCAGTCATGGGAAGATGCAGAAGAAGAGGAAGCCCACAAGGAAGTCACTAAAGAGGCTCTAGTCCACAATGCACATCTTTCACCCGGAGAACATGATCAAGAACCTCCTCCTATTTTTTATTCTTATTATTTAGAGGAGGATGAGGTGGTCATGGATGTTTAGAAGGAGATGTTTACCTGCAAGTGGGAGAAGGCTCACAACAGCAAAATTTCCAAGAAGACCCTGAACTTGAAGAACCAAGCAGTGTCTGTGATTATTTATCACAGGAAGATTTCTACTTGTAATTCTCAAGGGGCCCTCCAGTCTATGACTCTTATAGTTTAGAAGATGAGGACTCCATTGCAGATTTCCAAGAGGGTTGGCCCATTGAAAAATGGGTAGTAAAAGATCAACAACAATTATTTCTTGAAAAAGTTAAAGTTGAGGAGTTGGACAATGTTTTTGGATACCCTGGCCAAGTGGATATTGGCCAACAAATTTCTCATGAAAAATAGGTAACTGCAACATTTCCATGTCCATTCCATGACCCTGTGGCTGAGTAGATGATCCTATTCTTAAGACAACAACAAAGGTTGTATCAGTAACATGCATCAAGTTATTTATTTGAAGACTTTTCATGGTGCATGCTTTTTTTAATTTTTATTGTTTAGCAATGTGAGGGAATAAGGCCTAGCAATCTAATGCTGGCCTAGCTCCATTGGAGGATTGAACTCACTTAGGTGAATTGAGCCCTATGCATAAGTAGGAATGTATATAAATAAGCTCACTAACTGAGCATTTACTTTCCAGTTTGTAGGATTTATTTTTCTGCATTGGAGATGGATGAGGAAAGTCCCATGGAGATTTTTTGGTTGCAAAGTTCCATTATATTTCTGAATCCATCCCCAATGGTGAAGGATACTGGTCCACAGGTTCTCAACACATTTCCAGCAAGGCATTGTCCCTAGTTGGAGCTAATGTTTTCACTCACTAGTTTATAAAGTTGTCAGTTTCTCGAGTACAAAAAATTAGTGAAGTTTGAAGCCATTTCCCAATCCATAAGAGCTATCAAAGCTTAATTAGACCCTCTCCATTGAATAGTGTTCAAAAAGAGATTTCCAATGGTATATGGAAGCTCGACAATGGACCCCTAAGTCATAAGATATGGCATGTTGAAGTTACCCATTGAAAGCTAGAAGACAAGGAGGAAAGGACCAAATACAAAGGCATATTGCTATATCGTAGTCTTGCGATCCTGCAATCTCACATCCTACAATCCCACATCCTACAGGTGCCGCATACCATTTCACACAATATCGTTATATCGTAGTCCCACAATCCCGCATCTCACAATCTTGCATCTCGCAGGTCCCACATATCGCAGGCCGCAATATTGCTATATTGCAGTCCCGTGATCTCGCATCCTACATCCTGCATGTCCTCCATACTACATCCCACAATATCACTATATTGTAGTCCCACGGTCCTGAAACATCATAGTCTCGCACACTCCAAAACCTTGCATTATCGTCAATTTATGATATAATGTTAAATCATCGGGGATTGCCGGAAAGCCTTAACAAAGGAAATGCATGAAGAAGAGGGACAAGTGGGCCATTTTATCTCTCCTCCAAGGGGCCATGTGGTGTAATTCCATTGGCCCATAACGTATGAAATGGCAGCTGACATGATGAATGATGTGGTAGTACAGAGGACACATGGCATTCAAATTCAACATTTTTAGGGGTCTTATAGAGGCATTTCCAGGTGACATGTGTCACCACTCATACGGTGAAACATGGTAGTGATGATGTCACCTCCCATGAACTAGCGATCACATGCAGTAAAGTTTATTCCTCCGCCAATTTTCCTTCCCTGCCTGTGATTGCGATGTGTGGGGATCCTCCAAGATGCGATATGTTTTATTTGTTCTATCTAATGGGGATTTCATGTCCAGACAAGCTAGCCCCCACTATGGAGGAAAGGTAAAGGGCCTTTCCTCTTCCACAGTGTGATTATGATACTTTGGGTTGCCTCGACCCCATAGATTGGTGATCGCAGGTTTGAAAGGGAAATCTTAGTGGAAATCCTCGGAAAGCACCAAAGTGTGGGGTTTTGTGGTACAAAGGAAAAATGCCCCCGGATAGAGTTCTAAAGTGTCTTAGCACCTAAAGGTTAAGGATCTTGTTGCAGCCCTGGTCATATGAAGAGAACAATAGTATAAGGGGCTAAACTAAAGGGGTCTAAGGAACATTGAAACCCACCATTTTGAAGTGTCTGTAAGGATAAGGGCCCTGATTACAACAAGGGTCTGAGAGCATGGTACAGGACAACAAAAGGCAGATGGATCGACTGCTAGAGAATTGAATAAGAGTATGGTGCGGTGGTGAACTAGTATGGGAGGCTCAAGAAGACTTACTGGATCTACATGAAGCCTCACTCCTCTACATAGCAAAGGACCACCGAGACAAGCACTTCTAGCGACCCACTCCCTATTCCACAAAACTAGTCATTCATGCAATAAAGGAAGAAATGATAGAAATCAGGTAAGCAGCATGGGAAGCACATCATGACAGGGGCGTGGCTTGATAAGGGGCCTCCAGTAGAACCAAAGAGGGACACTGTCTCATTCATCTCTTCGTTTTCCTCCTTTTATTAGTTTTGAAATTTCCATTTATTTCTAAGAAAGCGAGAAAATCCCTATTGTAATCTTTTTGGGCAATAGTGCCATCATAGGCCCAGGTAGCTAGTCCATCGAACCACTGGCCCTTAGTTGAGATATTTTTGTAAACTGTAATTCCAACTCGCCCTCTTCTTATAAAAGGGGGAAGCAACACTTTAACAGGGGTTGGCTGGTTCCACAATTTTTCACCCATAGGGTTAGAATTTTGAGATGTCATTTTGGTTCAATTTGTTTTTTATGGGGCTTCACTAATATCGTGTTGAATTTATGGAATTGTTATTTGGACCCTTTAAGATAAATGGCATTTCCCTATTGATTCCAAGCATGATCAATGTGAAGTATGTTTTCCCTTCTGTAACCTCATTTCATAAGTTGTTTTTTGCTTCTCTCAAATATTGTAATGAGATGGTTGGTTTCTCGTTGGTTCATGGATTTACCCTAGCTGCTAAATAGAGAACAATGATTATGTATATTACAAATTTACTTGTGTTCTTCAATAGCCTACAGTACCTGTAGTAACTGTAGATTTACTTGTGCTTTTAGATTAGCATGGAATACTTGTATGAGCACAACCTTTCTCACACTATTTGGTCATAGAGGTACCCATGTCATAGGCATGAAACCTCAATAAGTACTCTGAAGTTTCTATCACTCCATATTCTCCTTCTTCCACATTTCTATTAGAAAATATTTTCTTAGGATTCTAGGTTTTTTACAACCCTATACATTGAATTCCATATTTACGCTGGAACATTGCTGCTAGGATTCTGTTTGTTCCAACCCTATGCATATACTTCCCTCCTTCCTTTCCTCCTCTCCACAATTTCTACAACTTCAGTTTTGAGTTGTCTCATTGTTGTGTGTAGGCCACCTGAAGAAGATGCCATTTCTATTTGAGATTTCCCTAATTTTACCCCCAACATTTGGATCCATTTGTTGGCTTGAAACTACCTCAGTGAAGGCTTATTGAACCAAGCCCATCCTATTACCTTTTTACATGACAATTTGAGTCCTAAAAATCCCTCACAAATTATCTCATAAGTACTCCTCTCTTTAATATGTCCTAGGCATTGGTCTACAATCAACCCAGAGGCTATCTCTAGGAGGCTTTCTGTCTCCCTTGCAACACTTGTGCTACTGGTGGGATTTGAAGCGACAATAGATTCGATTCATAAAAGTCTCTCCATCCTACACAATAATCCTCATATTGTTTCTTTCCTAGTAATATGATAAAAAACATCTTATACAAGACATAATTCAATGGTGTTAAGAGCTCTTACATTTTGGTCTTCACATTCTTCGTTAATCATACCTGTATGTTTCTTCTGATTTCCATCTATTTTCTTATGCAATCCTTGTTGCAAAAAAATATGTTGTATACTGAGCTTCCATTGTTTTAATTTATTTTACCATCGAACTTCTCCAGCTTCATCTTTTCATTTGTCACCTTTTCCATTAAGTCTCTACACACAGGTTCCCATCAAATTGATTTTTCTTTTAAATATGTCAATTTAGAATTTCCAAAAATTATATATATGTATATATACTTTTACTATGAAGACTAGATCTTATGGTATTCACCGAACTCAACCTAACTATATATATATATAAGTAAATTATACATATGTCTTATCCCAAGAAAAAAGGGTCTCTATGGCCTCTTAGGTTACCTTTGCAAACTTTATTTTATTTATGCTTGAATAGGATCATGTAGATAGGTAGAAGTGGCCCTCACCATCATTGATTCAAACTTCTTCTCAAATAACCTCTAGTTTGAATAGTTACTTCATCATATCTCAAATAGAGTGATTGTATTCCCCCCTTATACATAACATTTCTCCTATGTAGTGAACAAAAAGGTTATTTACTTTCATAGGCTTTTCTTTGTGTAGTGAACAAAAAAGTTATTTACTTCTCCTTTTCCTTGTCATTAACACTATGAATTTGGATTTATTACACTACATAGTAGATATGCTCCACATTATTTGCGTGGAAATGAGCATGTTTGAAATTCCGTGCCTCTCTCCTCTACGCAATGCTCAAGTTGGGATTCATATACAATCTATGCTCGATGGTTATGTTTTTCACATCAATGGACCCTTGCTCCCACGTTTGGATTGTACTAGGATTTTCATGTCAATATCCCCTTGCTCTTATGCTTTGAAAACTATTTAATAAGGCTTTGCTTCTATGCATGGTAATCTCACTTCACTTTAGATCTATGGCATGAAGAAAACTTAATACGTACTTAGACCAATGCTCTAATACCACTTGTTGGCATTACGGAGCCTGAAATAAATTACATCAAGAAAATAATGCCATAAAGATAACATGAATCACTCACACAACTTAAGTTTAGGTGGTAAAAAAATGGCAATGTTCCAAGAAAGAATTAATACAACAAGGGTGTTTTATTGATGAAGAAGAAAATTAAGCTTACAACCAATACAACCCATCCCTTGGGCTACATAGATATATCTATATGGGAATATTTACATGGATTACATGAACTCATACAAACTGCTAGAAAAATTACATGAGGTAAATTTTAGTTTTTATAATATAATAATCTATTAATTGTTGTCATGAATTCCATAAAATAGGTGTATTTTATTCTATAGGGAATGTCATGTTTCATTGGTCACTTTTTTAATTTATTTTTTATTTGTTTCCTTATAAGATAAAAAAAATGTATTGAGTGTGGGCAGCTTTGGTTTTTGAGTTTCTAGGAGGGAATGTTGGGAACATTGACATGCATGCCTCAAATGACTATAAGTTTCATCTAAATTTACAAGAAATGTCAAATTTGGAGTGACAATATTATATATCAATTTAGAACCATATGAACCACATATCAACTCCATGTTGAACATGGAAGGAATTACACATATCCCCAACATTGAGCAAGATGTATTGAAATGGTGTGTGTGTGTGTGTGTGTGTGTGTGTGTGTGTGTGTGTGAATTGAATTTACCTGTGGTGGTTGGAAGGAGTCATTGTTATTCTCCTTGCCCAAATACATAGACATTAAAATATTGTATTTGAAATATATTTTTTATTAATATTTAGTTAAATATCATGTATTCATTTATTATTTCCCTTATTCAAACTATATAAAACACCTTTTGAGCAACTAAAGAAACACAAAAAAAAATTTAAGTTAATATATATTTAGGTATTGACATATTTCAAATATTTCAAATAAATGGGAGGATAATAAGCACACATGTGATTTTCCTGTGTTTTAATTAGTATATAGTATTTTTATTATATATGGTATAACGTATTATGTTAATATATTAAATTCCATTTTCAATATTAATAAATATCAATTTCAATCAATATTAAATACCCAAAAAAAAATACCATTAATTATGCTAATAATTACAAAGATATTTTCCCACTATATGTAGAATAGATGGTGATGGGGTGTACTATTAAGGCACTTTGTGATACAAGCTAACTTCGATAGTGGAGTTGATTATAGGAAGATACAAGCTAACTTGGATAGTGGACTTATGGGAATTAATCATCCATTTAACTTATATGGTTGTAGTAGTTTAAACAATCCAGGTCAATCTTAACTCTGAATCTATCACGCGCTAAAAAGGATCAAATCTCTCAAGGTCCAAACCTATTTTTTTAGGGAAAAACTTGAGGAAATGTTTGCACCTTCAGAGATTTGATCCCTTTTAGCACTTGATAGATCAGGAGTTAAGATGGATCTAGGTTGATTTTAATTCTATGTCAGTCGCATAAAATTTGTTGAACATCTAATTATTCTAATTATTTCAAATATGCTAAATATGTCTAAGATTTATCTAGTCATTTTAATTTTAATTTTTCTCAGTTGCCTTAGTTTGTTGAGATGATAGAGATTGTTAGTAACTTAAATGATGAAAAATGATGAAATACAAATTTTGAATGCAAAGTGACAATGTAATAGTGTTGAATGATAGAAAATGTGAATAATAAAAATGTAGCCATTTGCAAATAGTTTTCATTGTGATCAATATCAAAGTATTTTCTTCTATCATTCTTACTGTCGCACCTATTCATTTTATCATCTTTTCATATCGATCATATGAAAATGGTAGTTTAAATTGTATACCATTTAAATATTTAACTCAAACTATTGTAGAAAATGCTATACCCCATCTCTCTTGCCCTCCAATATTAATAGTAACCTTCTCCATTGTGACTTATGGAGTGTTTAAGCCTATGTAAGTTTCAATGGTAGTTGTTTTCCCATTACCTTGTTTGAATTCAAAGTGACTAGCAATGATGAATGATGGAAAATGGGAATAATACGAATGAAGTTGATTAGAAAGAGTCTATAGTTTCAAGAAGGAAACATTTCAGGTAAGTGAACATTTTATTTAATATAAAAATTCAAGTATTTTATTTATGGTTGATTACTATAACAGAAATCAATGCATGTCGTCAATAATTTTTTTGTGCTTAAAATGAAATTAATGCACATTGTTAATCTAATTACTTTGAAATTAATGTACATCATACATCTAGTTACATCAAATAAAAAATCAACATCAACACTGAAATTAATGCATCTAGTACAAGCAATCAAGTAGGATTAGAATTCAACATCTACATGAAATCAATGCATCTAGTGAAAGAAATCAAATAGGATTAGAAATGCAGTTGTCTATAATGAGACTTTTTGGAAGCCTTTCCGGTGGGTTTTTCCGGTCAAAATCCGGCAGCAATTTATTCGAATCGCAAGTTTGATAGCTAGTTTCTGCACAATCAAAGCGTCCCAAGGTTTATCAGGGTGCTGAATCCAAATATGCAGTTAAAAAACCATTTTAACTACAACCAATCAAGATTTTACCTCAATTTCTTCACCGGATTCCGTCACCGGAATCTCCAAAAAGTCGCATTATAGACAACTCCATTAGAAATTGGCATCTACAGTAAAATCAATGCATCCAGTGCAAGCAATGAAATAAGATTAGAAATCAAAAAATTCACTAAAATCAATGCATCTAGTGTAATCAATCAAATAGGATTAGGAATCAACATCTACACTGAAATCAATGCATCTATTTTAGTGAAAAACCAAAATATTCATGGTTTTCTAATGATAACTTCTTTTAACTTTTGTAAAAGCCTTACTTTTTATCCCTTTATGGTTAAAAATATTCAATGTTATATAATATATGTATTTTTTTAATGTCTCTCTTTATTCTTCCCTCTTTCCCCTATATTTCTCTCTCAACCTCTCCCTCACTCCCTCTATCTCTCTTGTTTTACCTCCCTCTATCACATGAAAAACGTGATTGCAATAAGGTTTTTCATGTACTTCCCATTTTTTGTGTAATAGGGTCCATCAAAACAATGCAACATGGGTACTCCTTGGATGAGGAATTGAATTTCACATCTACGAGTGCTCCTGCTCAAAATTTGAGTGAAACCGTAGGGAGATAAGTTGAAAATGTAGTTTTTTTTTTTTTAATATTTGAACTTTTTACTCTAGAAAAGGTGAATCATCCCGCATGGTGGACATCATGATATTGAATCCTATTAGTTTTTAAAAAGTTGATTTTGGTGTACATTTTTGTCTTGAGACCCATTTTTTACCTCAAAATTTCTCTAATACGATGCTTGAAGGGGTTTGGCCTCCCTTGACAGATTTTAGCTACTGTGGATTTAAGATGTATAAGCTATAACCCACGTCCCAGTTGGGCCATCTGCTTACATCACTCAACCATCTAAGCCTCCTCTTCATTCATTACTCTAATAGGCCCTCTACACTTTGTATGAGTCACCCCATTTATCCAATAATGTATGTTTGAGGCAACAAGCACATGTTTTTTTGCAGAGGCATGTATTAAATATTCCCTAAACTCAATATCACCAATTGGCATCTAGCATGCCTTCCTTTTTCCAACCTCTTATGGAACTGATATTATTTGTTCAACTTGCACCTTGCATTGTGGTTGATAGTGGTTATGTGGTTGATGGTGGGACAACATGATATGTCAGCACATTGTCATTCTCAACAACATTGTTGGAAGCTTTAGGAGAATTCACACCATCCCCCCTTTCCTCATCTAATGAAGTGCATCGCATCTGGGAACCCCTGGTACCTTGCATCCTCCTATTCTTTGTATGAGCTACAATAATAACTCTTGGCATGGTTGTAACAAACTATGTATTTACCATGAAATTTTGATTAAAAAAAATGTTTTTGTTCTCAATCTTCTTTCATATCATTGCATACCTTTTGTAATGGTAATTGGTGAGCATTCTATCTATAACTGGGCATGTAATTGAAACTGTTCCTTTTTTTATAGCAAACATAAATGAAATTTTTCATGAAAATGATAGGGTTATTATGAATGTAAGTGTTACTTTTTTCCAACAAAAATAAATGAAAGTGTTATTCAAAGGATAAAGCAACAATAATAATAGACTAAGTTTATGTTTTGGAGCTTGAACTTGTATGTATCTGATACTTCAATTGTTTCATTGGAAAAGATGAAACCTTTTGGTGATTATATGGTGGTCAATATTTTATGGATAGCCCATTTTTCTTAAGCTAAAGATAATTTATCGTGGTGTAGCTGTAAGTTTTAAACTTACAGTTAATTTATCCTCTAAATAACAAGGTATCCTGTATTTTATCTTGATTATAATGGAAATAGAAAAAAATAAAATACAATATTGATACCTAATTACACTATAAATAGGAAAACTTAAAATAAAATGTTCAAACCTGATAACACTGTGCACACACTTTGGTTCTATATCTCTAGGTGCTGATGAGTAGAATGAATGTTTCAAATGCAACTTAGTAAGGGTTGAGGTTGTTTTAAAGTTGTTTGATGTCGAATTTGATTGGTAGGGAAAATTGGGATGGATTTACATATCCGAAATTCAAATTTGTGTTCCAGAGTGATTTGTACATGATCCAATGGTCGATAAACTTTCATGGTTGATCCTTGTGCTTTCTTGTGTTTAAATCTTGAATTGAAATGTTTGGTGTCACTTATTGCATTCAATAGTTGAATGGTGCCATTTATTGCCTTCATTAGGTGGAATGATTGAACACACATTTAGATATGTTTGATGCACATCTAGCTTATTCTTGTGCAAGTATTACTCAACAATGGAAAGTTTTGCTCCAATGGAGATCTATCAGTGCTTGTTTGATGGGATAGGTGTATTGTTAGATATAAGTTAATGGGATGTTTTGTAGTGCATTTTGACTTGTTTAAAATTCAAACATGGAGGTAGTTGAGAGAGGAGGTCTTGTCAACTTGTTATGCTAAAGGCTAGTGTTTGAAAATTGTTGTCTCAATCAACATATGGGCCCATTCTGGACATAAGTTAATAACTTATATAAGTTAATAGTAAATATTTTATGTGCAATTTATGGATGTTTTATTGTCATTTTTTATGGATGTGTGGGACTAGTACTATAACAAATATTGGTCCCTTCACAACAATAGAAGCCTCGTGATGGAAAAGGGAAGACCAAAGTGAAATATGGACTCCAAAATGCAGTTCAAAAAATCCTAGCTGTAGGCACTGATAAATATTTTTGTAGCACTCTTTTAGAAACCTCTATGCACTACGAAATAATTTTGTAGAGCTCCAGAAAACTCTATTTTTGAATTTTTGAAGGTGAGAAGACTTGGTCCTCTGTAAAATTGATTCCTCCATGGTCTAGCACATCCCCCAAATCTTGGAACAATCTTCTCTCACGTCTCCTGATCATGTTTTATCCCTTAATCAAGTTAATGGCCTAAATTTAAATTGAAGGAATGATTTTTCCCTTCAAAAATAAAGGTGCTACAAAAATAGTTTGAAGGTCACAGTAAAAGAGAATGCATAACAACCCACTGTTCTCATAAATTGAATGTTTAAAAGAATATAACACCACAAAAATGGTCACGTTGTTGGTGTCCCAAATTGATCTATTTTTACCCTATTCCCATAAGCCTTAACCTCTGTTTATCTCTATTTAACCCTCTCATTCCTGCACTAGTCCAAGATAATCATCTATTCCTACATATACTTTGTATTTCATAATTAAGATTTATTAAGTTCTTTACTAATTACTTTACATAGATTTCATACCTTTTAGTATCTCTTGTAACTTATGTTTAACTTTCCTAAAAGTAATTGAAGAACTAATTGTTAATCATTATTTAGTGTGATCAGTGTAGACAGATTCTTGCACTGCCAACGAGTTGCTGCATGATCTTTGTGATATTCCACATGGGCATTTTTGATCCACGACTCCTAGTTCTGTTGTGGACTACCTGAGGATGGACATTAGCGGCGTATAATCAGGGATGCTTGCCAATGATATGGTTTATGACTAGCAAAGTTCACATCTTATTATAACTATCACCTGATTTTGCAATATTGTTTTCTAGTCCATTTAGCTGAAAGGATTGAATAGGAAATGACTGTAATTAGCAAAATATGGCTAAGGCTGAGAGACTGTATAAAATGTAGACTGTAGGTAGAGCCAAGGGAAGAGCAATCTCCGAGATGCAATTTCGTTTACTTTGAAATTTTGTATCACCCTTAGTTTTGGCCTGGACTTACACTATCATGTATATTTGTTGATCAAGTTAATACAAGGAACATTCCATGTCTTCTTCACATTGTGTTTAATTTATATTTCATGTGTGATTAAATGCTAAACCATTTAGTTTCCTAAATGGGAAATGAGCTGGTTGGCTAGGGCCCATCCAACCCAACTCGTTTACCCTTGTGCTTTCGCCATTTAAAAGTCTGTGTGAACATTTATTCATTTGCAGTTGTGCAGCCTTGATTTCTCTCATGTTTATTTCAGAGTTCTGAGTTAAATTCATTTCATAGTCAAGCGTGAATGAATATGTAGTTTGGAAGTATAATTAAGTTTATTTCTTTCTTACAATTTCTTGCTTGCAAGTTACTTTCTTGTAATTTCCTTCCTGTAGTTCCTTTTTTGAAATTTTTTCCTTAGTTTGCTTCTACTTGGGTCGTGCAAGAAGATTTTTCCTCTACCAGTTCATGTATTTTCCTGCCCTCCGATTTTATTTTATAACAAGTGTTACATTCCTTTTCTTGCTTATAATTTCATTTATTCCTAAAAGAAAACGTATTGTTAATTCAAGTAATCATTCTCAATGTTAAGAATTATACTTTTGAAGGATCTTTACTTGAATTAAGAAAGAACATTATTACAAACACCATACTTGATACTTGCAGTATATGATTTAAGAACATGGAACATAAATGTTATAAGTGAATTGCCGAAAGTTAGTTGATGCATGCAAACTACTTTGACTGCTGCTTGATTATTTCGAATTGTTTTTTTGCTTTATGAAGTTTACTTTCATTGAAAATTTCACTTAATTAAAGCATTATTTTTCACATGTAATTTATGTCAGAATCTACTAGAAATTTCAATTCTTTTCAACATGTGTTTTAATTCTTTTGAAATTAAATTGGAAACTTTGGTGAAGGATGCTCTGTCTCGGTGCAAGAGCTGGTCTCTTGTCACAGGAACAGAGTTATCTAAGCCTTGAGGCTTAGATCACCTCCATAAAGGCATAAGTCTTCATTAAACAAGGTAAAATATACTTTTTCACATAAGTACTATACCTGCACTAGTGCAAGTAGATCGCAATAGTACAATAACATATTGCTTGGTGTAGAAGGAAGATCAATTGGGAAACAGATATTTGCAAGGGCCCACTTGTTAAATTATTAGCCATCTATAGTGAAGATAAACATAGTATTTCATTTCAACATTTAAGATTTCTTCCAGTTGTGTGAAATTTAATTTACTTGATTTCCTCACAAATTATTCTTTTACTTTCCAGCACTACAATTGCTTTGGTGTCGATTGTATTTAAGATTTTTTTTTTCTGTCTGATTATGCATCATTTCATTTAAGAAGTAGGATTAGGAATAGGAAAATCTCATACCACTTCTAGCATTCCATTTGCTTTATCTCTAAGTTTATGAAACCCCTAGGTTGACAAATAAGTGTTGTGCAGTTTGCCTCAGTGCAATTCTTGCACCTAACATTTTGGTGCTGTTACCAGGGAGGCGATTTGAATTGGTAAGAATTTTTTGTTTTTTGCAATAGGGGTAAGTCTACTATTATTTTTCTGTAGTGTGCTTCTATTTTCTTGAAGGAATTTATAGGTGTCTAGTTATTTTTAAGTTACAACAATTTTATTGAAATTTTGTTTTGTCATTTTTTGAAATGAATGCCTAAAAGAGGTAGGGATCTAAATCCCACTAGGGGCCAAATTAATACTGATAAATTTGAAACCAGATCTCATATTGGGCCTTCTTCTATAGGAAGAAAGTCCAAACAAACCTAGGCTCATCATGCAGGAACAGTCCACTTGGGCACTAGTAGCAGTGATCCAGGTGTGACACAACCCACAAAGGGGAAGAAGGGGACTATTATAACCCATAGTCAGCCTTCTTAGCCTATTGAGAGTGGTTCGTGTGGAAGAAAAACAATGGCAGGTCAAGAAGACCATGCAGAAGGAACTGGTGAAAATCAGGTAAATGAGGAACAATCCACTTTTGGATTCCTAATTATGGATCCTAACATGTACAAATGAAAAATATTTCACCATCATCACTTCCTCATTTCTACGGTAAGGTACATGAAGATCCAGAATCTTTCCTATTTTAGTTTGATATTTTGTGTAGAAGTTATGATTCTTCATCTGATGCCTAGAAGTTCAAGTTGTTTCCTGCAACTCTCAAGGATGCAGCACTCCACTGGTTCATGGGACTAGGAGGAAACACTATATCTTCTTGGGAACAATTGAAGACAGTGTTCTTGTCAAAATATTAAGAATATTGTAAGACTAGAGATATTCACGATGAAATCTTCACTATCGTGCAAAATGATGATGAGACTCTAGAGGACTACTTGGAGAGATTCATGTACATCCTTGATCCAGATCTTGCGGGGAGGCCCCCAAGATCTGAAAAATTGAAATTCTAGAAGAAAGAGAGGAGAATGCCCAATATACCAAGCCACAAAGAAACTTTTTATTGAAACAGATAATAACTATAAGGACTACATTGTGGTGGACAAACTGTCCTTTTACAAAATGTGACTTGTTACTTATAGTATTTTTCAGATACAATACCACAGTTCAATTCCATGGGTGAATGAATATCATGGGTGGATGTCACAACACCACCGGTTAATTCAATGGGTGAATGAATACCATGGGTGGATGTCACTTACAATACCATGGGTGGGTGCCACTTACAGTACCATGGGTAAATTCCATGGGTGGATGAATAACATTCGTGGATGAATACCATGGGTTGATGCCATTTTCCATTTGGATCATT
Source organism: Pinus taeda (assembly GCA_000404065.3). Lineage (NCBI taxonomy): Eukaryota > Viridiplantae > Streptophyta > Pinopsida > Pinales > Pinaceae > Pinus > Pinus taeda. The sequence continues at coordinate 19,683 of APFE030447045.1, forward strand.
CCTCCTTCCTTAAGAAGTAATGGTCCCCATTGCGTGAAGTTCCCTATTGCGAAGCCTTTGTTGAATATGAAGACCCACTAAAGAGAAGCGTTTTATGTGGTTAACCCATAACCATGATGAACAAAGATCTGAGCATAGAGATTGTTAAAAATAGCAATAAGAAGTGCTAAAAGTAGAAGTGCTAAATATAGCACTGCTATAAGTAGCAGTTTCAGTACCAGTGTTGGACATAGCAACAAGCAATGAAAAAATAGAAATGATAAAAATAGCATTGCTATAAATAGGATTTCGAGATAGATTCCAATTTTAGTTAGTCCCTGAACTAAAATTGAGAAGTAAAATTCGAATTTGATTTTAGTAGTTGTTTGTAAAATAATTAATTAATTCATCTTAAGTTAATTAGTTGGAGAAAATCAAACATGAAGTCTTTGTGAAGACATGCAAAAGTTATCACTTTGATTGAGGAAGTTATCCCTTAATTAAGGAGATAAGGATGTGGAGTGATAGTCCCAAGAAGGCTAGAATAGGGGCATGATCATTGAGGTACCCAACCTCTTTGATTAGGCCTTGCTACGGGAACCCTGACGAGGAGTAGTAGGACTGGCTGAGTGGGTAGAGGCAGATGAGGATGGAGTGGCAGAGAGAGCTACAGTGCAGGAATCCCAAGACAGTGTAGAGCTAATAGGTTGCAACAATGCGAGAAGCACAAGAGTGTTGCACCAGTGTAGGAGTGCACACAGAGGTGTGCAATGGTGAGAGATGCATGGAGTGTTGTAGCAGCTTAGAGGTCACAGAAGGGGCACTTGTCAGTGGTAGAGGGAGCTTCAGCATCAGAGAATGTTTCTAGCCCAACGAGGAGGTCAGCTAGGAGATTTTTTGTTTCTAGAGTTGATGGAGCAATAACACTTGGGAGAAGTGTTGCATGCAGAACATTCCAAAGGTTCAGGATCGGATTCGATTTGAATGCTTTTCTTGTTGAGAGGGAGTGTTGAAAATAGCAACAATAAATGCTAAAAATAGAAGTGCTAGAAATAGCACTGCTATAAATAGTAGTTCGAGTTCCAGTGTTGGACATAGCAACAAGGAATGAAAAAATAGAAATGCTAAAAATATCATTGCTATAAATAGCATTTCGGGATAGATTTCAATTTTAGTTAGTCCCTGAACTAAAATTGAGAAGCAAAATTCAAATTTGATCTTAGTAGCTATTTGTAAAATAATTAATTAATTAATCTTGAGTTAATTAGTTGGAGAAAATCAAACATGAAGTCTTTGTGACGACATGCAACAGTTATCCCTTTGATTGAGGAAGTTATCCCTTAATTAAGGAGATAAGGATGAGTTGTAATTAGTTAGCTCAGTTAACTGAGTTAAGTCTAGTTAAATTACTTCCAAATAGTTGGAGGAACTAATTGTGAGTTCAGTCAGTTAATGCATGCATGCCTACAACTAGTGTTCTCCAGATAACTAAATATTCTCTCATAAATAACTCATGTATGTTAGTTCAGACAGAGACCTAGTTGAGACTAAAGGAAGGGACATAGTACTATCAGTTGGAGGAATTTTCCTATAAAGGAAACTCTTCCATGCAGAAGGAATTATCTCCTTCAGGTTTGTGCAGTTATTTCTAAGCCAAGTGAGCAGTGTGAGGTGGGAACTCACACATGTGGAAGCACTGGACCCAAGGAAAAACTGCGCAAGGAAATAGGAGGCTTGGAGGGTAGAGGAGAAGGTTGTGAGAGCCTTTGACTGTCTATGAGCAGCAGAAGGATTGTACTTAGAGCTGGATAGCTTGTGAGCTAAAGCTTTGTGTAATCCGAACATATTTCCACTTGTATGATAATACAGAGATCGGGGTTTTTAGATGAGGCTTTCCCTAGAGTGTTCTTCTATGTTTCATGTCTATGATTTCTTCCTCTTTGTTATATGTGTTCTAGTTGATCTAGCTCAAATTAATTAAGCTTCCACAAATTTTGATTATAGAAGTAGATCTAGTATTTTGCTTTAGTATATTGCATTATCTGGTGATCTATAGTGAGAATTTCTAGAGAGATACCCTATAATGCTTGTTACCAACTGTGATACTGACAATGTGCAGCCTAGAAAATGGACTTTGATGAAGTGTGGGTTTGTGGATGACCCATAACCATGATGAATGAAGATCTGAGGATAGAGATACCCTATAATGCTTGTGACCAACTATGATACTAATAGTGTGTAACCTAGCAAATGGACTTTGATGAAGTGTGGGTTTGTGCAGTTGACCCATAACCGTGATGTTGGTTGTTGATGAAGTAGCAAGTGCCTACATAACTGGGGGTGGGAGGGCACGTCTCCAAATAACCCAAGTTGAATTTTGTTATGCTGAAAATGATGAATGTGAAGTAGGTGCCTACTAAAGTGGGGTGGGAGGGCACGTCTCCAATGGGAACCCACTTCAAATGTTGCTCCAGAATTAAAATGGACATAACTCGATCAATATAACTCAGAATACTTATTATAACCTATTTTTGGAAGAAGTAGGACCATTTTGCATCTTCCCGTGCATTGGAAATCCTTATCTGGACACTCTAGAATCTCATATTTGTGCTGCAATTTTTCTGTCATCTCAAAAGTTCTGAAAACAATTAGTTGATTTTAAATCAATGATATCTCCCACATCTGAACTCCAATTCGACCATTTTTTTTAAATTGGGTGACTTTTCAAGAGAAGCTCATATCTACAATCATTTTTTTTAATTCTACACAAAATCTTCAAGAAATGATAGTAGAGTTGTTGTCCACCAGTTGTCATCAGAAAAAAATTCTACAACATAGCTGATTTTAAATCAATGATATCTCTCTCATCCAAACTCCGATTCGGTCGATTTTTTTTTTAATTTTGGTATTTTTTCACAAGGAATCCAGATCTAGTATTTTTTTTTTGTAAATATTGTACCAAATGTTTCAGATCTGATCTGCAAACTCGCCACCCAAAAAATTCCTACAAAAAATGAAAAAAAAAAAAATTCTTCTTGCTTGGCCCAAGAAAGTGCTCTGTGGAGGTCGCAGCACGTGCTTGAATTTTGTTGAATATTTCTACAAAAATTTGAAACTGAAATATGCATGAAACCCTCATTCCCATGGAATCATAACCTGGTCCGATACCACTAATCCAAATCTTGGGGGGAGGCCCCCAAGTTCTGAAAATTTGAAATGCGAGAAGAAAAAGAGGAGAATGCCCAATAAACCAAAACACAGAGAAACTTTTTATTAAAACAGATAATAACTGTAATGACTACATTATGGTGGATAAACTATCCTTTTACAAAATGTGACTTGTTACTTATAATATTTTTCAATTACAATACCACGGTTCAATTCCATAGGTGAATGAATACCATGGGTGGATGTTACAATACCATGGATCAATTCCATGGGTGAATGAATACCATGGGTGGATGTCACAATACCACAGGTCAATTCCATGGGTGAATAAATACCATGGGTGGATGTCACAATACCATGGGAAAATACCATGGGTGAATGAATACCATGGATGGATGTCACTTACAATACCATGGGTGGATAAATACCATGGGTGGATGCCACTTACAATACCATGGCTAAATTCCATGGGTGGATGAATACCATAGTTTTATGCCATATTCCATTTGGATCAATCCTCCAAAGGTCAAAGCACAAATTTGATCTAAGTACCATTAGAACCTTGTTATTAAGGGGGCTTACTAATGATGCCAGGAATAATCTAAATCTGTTAGGACAAGGGGATTTTTCTCAAAAATCTTTTGATCAAATTTGTGACTTGTGCAGGAAATTCTCAAGGAACCAACATAGATCCGGTAAACAAATTCAGAATAGAAATATGAAAACCGATTCCACTAATGTTATGATTATTCGAATAGAAAACCAAATGGACAATATGAAAATTGAAATAATGAATACTGTTAGTAAAAAAATAGAATCTTTGAAGCTTCAGCAAAAACTTGTAGAGGAACAAGAATCATTATCTATTTTTTGTCCAAAATGTAGAAGAAAACATCTTTTAAGAGAGAATCCTCTCAATATTAAAGAAACTAATAAATGTGCAATTTGTATAGAGAACCATGCCATGGAAAAATGTCCCTCTATACCTGGGCTGAAAGATGTACTTAAAGGAGGACAATCTAAAGCCGAATCACTACATGCTATGGAAGCACGAAGAAACTGGCCTCAGGTAAGTGCGGGTATGGCTCCTGAACCTCCACCACATTTTTTTGGTTATAATGCACATTCATATTCCTATCCTAACAATAGTCCCTCTCAACATTGGCAGCATGGGAACCAATATTATAACGAACAACCCTCCCAGTCTTTGCAACAAGGATGGAGAGGTCCAAACCATTCATATCATTCACATCGTTCCTATCCTACACCTATGGAGTCATACCCTCCTACATATGCCCCTTACCCAATGCCACAACCATCATTACCTCAGTTGAGTCGACCAATGCTACCATTGCCTTTACCTCCATTGCTTTTACCTTCTTAGATGCCTGCCAAACCTTTACTCAACCCCAATAACAAATCAGTATAGATGATCCATTATATGAACCTACTTTCCTCATCCAGATATCAGTCCATGCCAATTACCGTCAATGACCTTCAATTGAGATCAGGGAAGATAGTAACATTAGAAAATAAAAAACAGACTATGGTAATTATCAATGAGAAAGGTGAGGAGGAAAATCCTAACCATTCTAAAAAATATGACACCATCTAGCCTATCCTCGTACCTTCTGAGCCTTTTTTATCTTCTTCCAACTGACCTCCCTATCCATAGAGATTAGTTGTGGACAAGAAAGACCCCATTCCTAAGTCTAGCCTAGCTTCTAAGCTTAGGAACCTTTTCATAAAGGTACCTTTGCTCCAAGCTATTAAAGAGATCCCCATTTGCACAAAAATCATTACGGCACTCTATCTGAAGAAGCCATGGAAGAGAATATTAAAACCTCAAACCATTCAATTTGTTAGTAGAGTAGCAGAGTTAATGACGGGGTGTATGCACATGGAGAAATATACCAACCCCGAAAATCCTGTTGTCTCTGTTCAGATATGTGCTGTCCTTATCTCCAATGTAATTATAGACCTAGGGGTAGCCATTAATGTTATGACCAAGCAAACCATGGATCAACTTGGATTGGTCCATATTCGTCCTACTCCCACTGTTCTTGAACTAGCAGATAGATCTAAAATAGCCGGAAGGCATCATGATGTGGTTGTTTCTCTAGACTCTCAGTAATATCCCACAAACTTCATTATGCTTCAATCAAAGAACCCTGTGGGAGGACATCCCTTGATCTTAGGATGACCATGGCTTGCTATGGAGATTCCAGGAAAAAGGTCACCTTGTATCCACCTGCTATATCCATTCAGGATCTCTGAGACACTTTATGGTTAGACTACAGTATTGATGAGGAGACTGAGCCTGTTTCCTTGATACATCAGAATGTTGAGTTCTCACACGAGGATGAGATTCAAGACTTCTTGAACAATCTAGACACCATGCCAATTTTGAGTCATTGTGTTAGATTTTTAGTCTAGATTTTCAGGAAAGATATGACTCTCTACCTCCCTTGCCACCATCTCTAGAAACACCTCTATGTACTCTTGAGCTTGATCCGACTATTTTTGAGATTAGTCCAGGTAAATCCTTGCATATCAGTTCAGACTTGGATTCTTCTCAGTGAGATCAGCTTGTGAATTTGTTGCGAAACCATCTTGATGCCTTTGCATGGGGCTATGAAGATATGAAAGGAATCCCTACAAAAACGTGTACCCACCATATCTATATTCAGGATGGAGCCTGACTTGTCCGACAACCCCAAAGGTGAATGAAACCGACTCTAAGAGATGTTGTAAAGGAAGAATTACAAAAACTCTTATATTTTGATTTTATTTATCCTATTTCTGGCAGCCAGTGGGTCTCTCCATTAGTCTTAGTCTCGAAAAAAGATGGGAGATGGAGCATTTGTATTGACTACAGAGGATTGAACAAATCCACTCTCAAATATTACTTCCCCCTTCCTTTCATTGATCAGGTACTTGATACCCTTGTTGGTAAGAAGTACTTTTCTTTTCTAGATGGCTTTAGTGGGTATAACCAAATACAAATTGTACCCGAGGATCAAGACAAAACCACTTTTACATGTCCATGGGGTACATTTTCTTACCGAGTGCTCCCCTTTGGGCTATGTGATTCCTCGGCTACCTTTCAAAGGGTAGTCTTGGCCATTTTTGTTGACCTTGAGTGTGTGGAAATATATATGGATGACTTTTCTATGTTTGGTGATTCATTTGAGGAAGCCCTCAAGAATCTAGAAAACTTGCTTCTTCTCTGCCAAGAAGCTCATCTCACCTTGAGTGATAAAAAATGTTGATTAATGTTTAAGGAAGGGGTGGTTCTTGGCCATCTTATTTCTGACAAAGGTATCCAGGTTGACCCTGCAAAAATAGAAATTATTTTGAGTCTTCCTATACCCAAAACTCAAAGGGAAGTGAGAGGTTTTCTAGGACATGCGGGATACTATAGGAGATTCATTGAGAATTTCTCAAGGATAAATACCCCCTTTTCCTATTTTTTGTTAAAGATAGTGAGATTTCTTGGTCCACAACTTGCCAACTGTCCTTTGAGACATTGAAGAAAAACTAGTCGAGGCACCCATTTTGAGAGGACCAAACTGGTCCCTGCCATTTCATATTTCCTCTGATGCCTTAGATACTATTATTGGCACAGCTTTAGGACAAGAAGAAGACAAACAATATTATGTTATTTATTTCATTAGTAACAACTTGTCACCCACTGAACTAAATCACACAGTTACTGAGAAAGAGTTTTTAGCTGTAATTTTTTCCATTAATAAATTCAAACATTATATTACAGGATATGAAGTCTTTGTGCATACTGACCATTCTGCAATAAGATATTTGATGAATAAACCATTAATTAGTCATAGAGTGACTAGGTGGTTATTATTGTTATAGGAACTTAATATTACCATTATTGATATACCAAGAAAATCTAATGTAGTAGCAAATTATCTTTCAATATTAAATAATCCTAGTGAAGCAATTCCTGTCGATGATGATTTTCCTGACGAACATATTTTTGATGTCTCAACAAAATCCCCATGGTTTTATGACATAGCTAACTATTTAGTCACTGGAAGATTACCACCTCACTTATCCACTCATGAAAAGCGGAATATCATACAGAAAAGTGTTGCATATTCTTGGATTCAAGGAGACCTCTTTTACACCGGACAAAATCTCATTATTTGTAGATGTGTAAGAGAGGAAGAAGTGTTTGATATTTTAGAATCTTCCGATGATGAACCTTGGGGGTTCAATTTTACGATAAGAAGATTTAATATAAAGTGTTACGAGGTGGCTATTTTTGGCATTCCTTTTTGAAGGATGCCAAATAGTACGTCAAGCAATGTGACAACTGTCAACGAATTGGCCAACCTAATCAACCCAATGAAATGCCTTTATGTCCTCAAGTTCTTATTGAGCCTTTTGAAAAATGGGCCATTGATTTTGTAGAACCAATAAATCCAACATCATTAAATAAAAAGCATATTTTGGTTTGTACAAATTTTGTTGCAAAATGGGTAGAAGCTAAAGTTGTTTCCTTTGCTACTGAAAGAGTTGTTGTTGATTTTATTTTTACTGAAATCTTTACTAGATTTGATTTTCTTAGGGAAATTGTTTCTAACGATGGATCGTAGTTTATTTCTAATCTGGTATAGGGTGTGATGGAGCAATACAAAATTCAGCGCAGGAAATCAACACTATATCACCAGTAAGAAAATGGTTAGATGGAGTCCACAAACAAGGTGATTGAGTTCATCCTCACAAAGACAGTAAATATTCACAAAAAGGATTGGGCTAACAAACTACCAAAAGCATTGTGGGCATACCAAACCACTTGGAGGAAGAACACAGGACACACACCATATGAGCTGGTGTACGGGAAACAAATCCTCTTGCCAATAGAATTCTAGATTAAGACTTTCAGGACTACAGTGTAATTGGGGCTACATCTCCTTGAAGCACAATAGCAGTGTCTTCTACAGCTAAATGAGTTATATGAATTCCAAAGGGATGATGTTTTGCAAAACATCTTACTTCAACAATAGCATAGGATGTGGCATCACAAGTCTATCCAGAAGCAGCAATTCCAACGAGGTGATTGGGTGATCCTTTACGATTCTAGATTCAAGTATTTTAAAGGGAAATTCCATACACGCTAGATGGGATCCTATGAGGTGGTCAAAGTGTTTTAAAATGGAGAGGTAGAGATCAAAGGTCTTGATGGATGGAATTTTGTGTTCCTAGTACATGGGCATAGATTGAAGGTATATTTTCAGCCCCTTACTAAAGGAGATTTTATGCAACAAGTCCAACAACAATATGAAAAGGAGTTGGTAGGTGGTAACACCAACCTGTTGAAGGTTTGATTCTTTCTTTTCCTCATTAGAAAAAATTATAAAATAAAAATGACAAAAAAAAATCATGTAATTATGAAAACCAATTAACTGACATGATTGCAGAAGGATCAATCTGAAAACCAACATGCTGGGAGGAAGATTGAAATTTCAATAAAAAGGGAATGTTACTTGATTTTTAGATAATATGGATGCCACCAAGAAGAAGCAGGTTCAAGGAACCCAGCCCTTACCCAAGTTAGGGGTAACTAGCATGGAAATTTTTATCCAAGTAAACTCTTAATTCCTGCTGTAATTAGTCTTTCCAGCACTAGTGTAGGTAGACTTTGAAGATAAAATTATGCCTTTATTCTATTTTCTCGTTTCATAATTCCCAATATTTTTCTTTTTCTAAATCCCCAATGAATTACCCTCCTCTTTATTCTAAATAAAAATAACCTTACCCGATCTCGTAAAATCCCTCTATTTCCCTTGAATTATTTCCACATCCTATTCTCGTTTATCACCCTTGGTGATATTGTTCTTGGAATCCCTATAGTAATGTTCCTTCCCATTTTGAAAATCACCCTTTTCCCACTTTTTTATTGCTTCATAAATTGATTGCAAAATTTGATACAACCAATCCAAAAGGCATGCTCATGAAACACCAAAGGATGGTGTATAAAATTTCTTTGTCTATTAAGGAAAGAAAAAAATCCAGCTACAGAATTGTGTTCTATCAGAATTGTTATTTTGGTAAAATCCCTGGTGCAAGATGTGCAGTGCAAGCAGTTAGTGCAAGCACAATGTAGTACAAGCAGTTAGTGCAAGTAGGATCAATGCAGGAGCGCGGCTAACTGTGGAAGCAAGTGTAAAGAAAATTTCACACAATACAGGAGAGCCTTATGAATAATGTTTATGGAATTTTATTACTCTGTACATGAGTGGTTCTTGCACTAATAGATCATAGAATTATATATTTTAATTGATACTTTGTTTTATCATTTACTGACTTAGGAATATTTTTAAAGTACAAGATATATTGGGTTCTTAAGTATAATTTTTTAATGAGTATTGCAATATGTCTTAATTGAATTATGAGGTAGACCATGGGTTGTACAGGTTTGAAAAAAGGCTTCAAGTTAACTAGAATAATCGTAAAGCGCCATGCTTGGAAAATGGTGAGACCTCCTGTACATACTATAGAAGTTTGTGACCTGTGAGGGATGTTACACATTAGCATTCGTGTACCACATGAGATTGTTGTTGAAATCTAAGTCAGGGAAACTCATTAATTTTCCTTACTATCTACTCTAAAGACTCAAGAAAATGGAAAAAGGTGTGCATAGTGGGAATGCAAGCCAAGTGGCATATAAGCTATATCATCATGGGCTTATCATAATCATCATCAAGAAAGTGTTGGAAGAGAAGGGAGTGACTTGGAAGGCATTCCTAAAGGAGTTTCGGGCGAGGAGTGCAAGGAAGTCTATTGGCATGAGTACAAGCAAGAAAAGGAAGGCATAGACACCATCTGCTGCCAAGAAAAAGGGTAAAAGCACACCAGTGCAAGTAGAAAAGAAGTTTGTCGAAGACACTCCACCCTTGGCAAAGAAAAGAAAAATCAGAACCTCAACAAGGAAGAAGCCTATCTCTCAAGGGATGAATCAGTATCAGTCAATCTCTCCGATTGTGATTGATGAATCACCTCAGGTTTCTCTTAAAGACCATAACCTTTCAGTGCTTGCAGATGCAGCGTCCCACACCATGGTAAATGAAGAGAACATGGAAAAGGAAGACGATATATTTTTGTCTACCCTTGTTTAGAGATTAATAAAGAAGAATATGACAACAAGTGTAGAAGAAGTTCTGGCAGAGGGTTATGAGGATGATGAGGCACAACACATGGAGACCCTCAACAATTTCAATGAACAAGACATTGAAACCCTCAATGTTTTTGATGAAGAAGGTGTTGAAGCCTATGTTGGTTTAGATGAACAGGGTAATGAATCCCTTAAATAATTGGAAGAATAGGGCATTAAAAACCCTGTGGAGTTAAGTACGCAAGGTACTGAAACCCTTGGCACAAAGTCTACGGAGGGCATCAAAACCCTCGGTGATAAGGAAACCCCAAGCGTAGAAACTTTTGACGATGTCATAATGCAAATGCTAGATGAGCTTAATATCGATGATGACGGGAATTGCTTGGAGTCCATTGCAAAGAAGGTATTTACACCAGAATATTTGAGCACAGAGTCCTCTACCCTCTACCTCAACAACTAAATAGTGGAATTAGAGTAGCTAGTTCATGACTTGGACGCTTTGAACTACGTCATGAAAGAGAAAAATTGGAAAAAGCAAGGTGAGGTAGAGTTGCTCATAGAAGTCAAGAAGCAGAAACAACAAGTGAAAGTATGGAAGTATCAGGCTTCCAAGTGGTACAAATGCCTCAAGAAGGTGACTAATCAGCTAAAAGGAGCCCGAGGTAAAAATCCAAAGGTGATGAAAGCATGGATAAGTATTGAAGTACAGGATTGAGAGTTGGCCACCCATTTTTGAAGATTTTTTGCAGAAGGAAAAGTGTTGTGTGAGGACACACAACATCTTAGGGATGGGAGGATGTTTGTGACCCAAATTTCATTATTTTTACCATATACCCATAATCCTTAACCTCTGTTTTATCTCTATTTAACCCTCTCATTCCTCAACTAGTCCAAGATAATCATCTATTCCTGCATATACTTCATATTTCATAATTAAGATTTATTAAGTGCTTTATTAATTAATTTACATAGATTTCATACCTTTTATTATCTCTTGTAACTTATGTTTAACTTTCCTTAAATTGATTGAAGAACTAAGTGTTAATCATTATTTAGCATGATTAGTGCAGGCAGATTCTTGCACCGCCAACGAGTTGCTCCATGATTTATATGATATTCCACGCAAGCGTTTTTTATCCGCGACTCCTAGTTCGGTTGCAGACTATCTGGGGATGGACATTTGAGGTGTATAATTAACGATGCTTTCCAAGAATATGGTCTATGCCCAGCAAAGCTCGTGCCTTATTATAACCATCAGTCAGTTTTGCAATGTTGTTTGTTAGTCTGTTTGGATGAAAGGATTGAATAGGAAATGACTGTAATTAGAAGAATATGGCTAAGGTCGAGAGACTATATATAATGTAGACTATAGGTGGAGCCAGTGGAAGAGCGATCTTTGAGTTGTAATTTCATTTACTATGTAATTTTGTATCACCCTTGGTTCTGGGCTGGACTCGCACTATCATGTATATTTGTTGATCAAGTTAATAAAAGGAACGCACCATGTTTTCTTCATGTTGTGTTTAAATTCTATTTCATGTGTGATTAAGTGTTGAACCATTTCGTTTCCTAAACGGGAAATGAGCTAGTTGGCTAGGGCCCAACCAACCCAACTTGTTTACCCTTGTGATTTCGCCATTTAAGAAGTTTGTGTGAACATTTATTCTTTTTCAGTTGCATGGCTTTTATTGCTCTTATGTTTATTTCAAAGTTCTGAGTTAAATTCATTTCATAGTCAAGCATGAAAGAATCCGTAGTTTGGAAGTTTAATTAAGTGTATTTCTTTCTTGCAACTTCTCTCCTACAAATTACTTTCCTGCAATTTCCTCCTGCAATTCCTCTCCTACAATTTTTGCCTTAGTTTCCTTCTGCTCGGGTCGTGCAGGAAGATTCTTCCTATGATATTGCATGTAGTTTCCTACACTCTGGTTTTAGTTTACAGCAAGTGTTACATTATTTTCCCTGCTTATAATTTCATTTATTCCTGCAGGCAAATGTATTATCAATTCAAGTAATCATTTTCAATGTTAAGAATTATATTTATGAAGGATATTTACATGAATTAATAAAGAACGTTATTACAAACACCATACTTTATACTTGGAATTCATAAATGTTATAAGTGAATTGCCGAAAGTTAGTTGATGCATGCAAATTACTTTGACTGCTGCCTGATTATTTCGAATTTTTTTTTTCTTTATGAAGTTTACTTTCATTGCAAAGTTTATTTAATTAAAGCATTCTTTTTCACATGTAATTTATCTTAGAATCTAGCTTGCAATTGCAATTATTTTCAACAAATCTTTTAGTTCTTTAGAAAGTGAATTGGAAACTTTGGTAAAGGAAGCTCTATCTCGGTGCAAGAGTTGGTCTCTTGTCAAAGGAACAGAGTGCTCTAAGCCTTGAGGCTTAGAGCACCTCCATAAAGACATAAGTCTTCAGTAAAGAAGGTAAAATATACCTTTTCACATAAGTAGTGTACCTGCACTAGTGCATGCAGATTGCAATAGTACAAGAATATGTTGCTTGGTGTAGAGAGAAGATCAATTGGGAAACAGATCTTTGCAAGGGCCCACTTGCTAAACTGTTAGCCATCTATACTGAAGATAAACATAGTATTTCATTTAAGCATTTAGAATTGCTTCCAAGTGTGTGAAAGTTCCTTTACTTGATTTCCTCGCAAATTATTCTTTTACATTCCAACACTAGAATTTCTTTGGTGTCGATTGTCTTTAAGATTGTTTTATGTCTAATTCTGCAACATTTCATTTAAGAAGTAGTATTAGGAATAGGAAAACTTCATACCACTTCTGCCATTGCCTGGGATTCATCTCTAAGTTTATGAAACCCCTGGGTTGATAATTAAATGTTGAGGAGTTTTCTTCAGTGCAATTCCTGCACCCAACACACACATATTCTGAAATTCAAGGAGGTGCGTACACAATTGAAACTATATATAAGAAATCATAGATTTATGAATATATATGTCATTGGACAACTTCCTTTTCATTTATTTCAAATATACATACTCGAAGGTAGGATAATAGCTACTCCTCCCATTCAATGCCTCTTTTATTTGCAAAACTCAATGAATCATTTGTTTCCTCTTCTCTCCAAATGAGGGAAGGCTTAAAGACACTTTCTGAGCTAATTATTAAAATGAAAAATAACTTTTAAATTCCAAGACTCTTCGAATTATTCCAATCCTATAGTTAAAGATAATATTTAGAATCTTAAAAACAACAAATTAATTTTCCGTCTGAACATGTGGCCAGTCCACCACATTGTCAAGCGATGCTCCAGTTCTTCATCACAAGCTCGTCTAATGCTCTTGTATTATACTTCCTAGGAAGGAAAGAATCATGAGCTCCTACTCATATGGTCTTCTACATAGAAACCTGCCCTTTGTAGAGATTCATCAATCATCCATGTAGAATCCTCCATCAGACAATCCTTCCACTTAACCAAAAATTCTAGATACTCTTGAGTCTTTTCCCCTAGTGTGTTTTGCAACTCTCGTGTCCAAAATTATTTCAGCCTTTGAACCCTCTACCATAGGAATTTACTTCATCTAGCTTTGTTCAATAACTTCTCCACTTCTCTCATTCATTGTAGATGCACCTTCATCACTATCTTGATAGGGATACAAATCAACCACATTGAAAATATGTGATATACCTATGCTGATAAGTAACTCCAATTCATAAGAATTTGTAGAAAATTCTTAAGTATCCTACAAGTTCCTATTTTCTTCATCTTGATTCTGTTATATTCGCTTCTTGGGAATCTCTCCTTCCTCGGGTGGGCTAATAACATGTCCCCTACCTCAAAGTTTACGTATTTTCTTCTTAAATATTATCTTTGTTTGTACTTGTAGATTCTTTCCTATAGCTTTTTTTTATCTCCTCATGTAAGTCACTCATTTCTACCACAAAATCTTCCCCATCAACACTCCTTTGTTCAATTTTTCCCAAATATTTCTTCTCACAAACTCTTGTAGGGTGCATTCCATACAAGATCTGAAATAGATTCTTTGGAATGCTCCTATTTTGTGAATCACTGTATGCAAACTCATCTTGAGCTAACACACGATCCCACTAGTTAGGATTCTCACTCACAAGGCTCCTCAATATGTTTCTGAGACTCCTATTCACAAATTTTGTGTGCCCATCAGATTATGGATGATAGGCTGAAATGAAGTTCAATTTTGTTCCAAGCTTCTTCCACAAGGTCCTCCAAAAATTCCTTGTGAACCTAGTGTCCCTGTCATAGATTATACTCTTTGGCAAGCCACTCAATTAGGCAATCTCATTAGAAAAAAAACCACATACGTAGCATCACTATAACTGCAACATGGGATAAAATGAGCCATATTTGTAAATTTTTCTACAACTACAAGAATAGAGTCCTTACATTATCACTCAGTAATTTCCCTAGGTCGAGGAGAGAAACCGAGAGGTAACCATAAAACCACTTATAAAGTTGGGATCTAGCCCTTCTAGCTTCAGAGACGGATCTCTCTATCCGATTTAGATTTCTATTTTTTAAGATATTAGGCTAGTTATTGAGATTTTAGGTTGCTTTTTCAAAGGTTTGGTTGAAAATGTAGGGAAACTCCAATGGGCATGGATTCATGAACCTTTGGAAAATCAACCACAGAATGACAGAGCAGCTATAACAGGGTAGGATAAGAAATTTTTTGGATCTTATAAGGTGTCTCTGGAGTGAATGGATGAATATAATTTAAGTTTAATTAAATGTAGAGAATATTGAGATGAATTGTATACTTAACATTAGAATGAAAACATTGATATTGTTTACAAGCTAGAGCAGAGTACACTTAAGAAAATATGGCCCTTAATCTTCTTGCAATAATAAAGAGGGAAAACATATGGAAAACTTAGAAAAGAAGCAATTTTTACATAAGAAAGTACATCACTAATTTTTTGACACTAGAATCCTGGAAAAAAACTCTCTGTATTTATGCAAATTGATCACTTTTAGTACAATGCACAACTTACATCAATATACAACTCCTTTATTCATACAAGTTCTAATGCTCATTAAGTCTTATTACAATATACTTATATACTTATTTCTAAACTAATTTTGGATTCCAAAAAGTATTGATTACAAAGTAATATCTTATAGAATTACATATTATTCTAAAAAATAACTAGAAAATAGAAACTTTGGACAAATTCGGCTGTCTGTTGAAAATTTGAGGCAAATTTGATGCTGACTGTGACTTCTTCCAGTTCCCACTTTCTTTTTGTGCCAAATTGTAGGTCATTTGTTCATCCTTATTCAACCAACTCCAGTAATTGATCTGAACGTTCTTCACCTGGCATAGAAAAAATCACCATTTTTCTAAACCTTTAATCTACCTCAGTGTAAGTTTGAAATGTTGATTTATTCAAAAATAGATGATGAATTTGATGTTGTATGCTTAAATCAAATTGCAAGCCCTCTAGAAAATCTTCTCCACTAATAGCTTCCTTTGCATTTGCAATCTTAGATGCATCTGTAGCTATGTTGCATAATTGTTCCTGGTAATTTTATAATGGAATAAATTTTACATTAGAGTTTCTGAGAGTGGGAAGTCCTTTCTCCTACAACAAAGAAAAATTTCTATTGAATCTCTTAACCTCTAGCTCTAGCTCTTTGCACTTGTTTTCCAACTGTACCATCATATTCTTCTTAGTCAAAAATCTTTTGAATTCCATTACTCTCTCTTTTTGTCCTAAACAATGAGCTCTTCAAGTTATTCTTTAGTTTTGGAGTTCAACAACCTTATGATCTTTTGTGCTTCTTCTGGCTTATGCTCAATATCAACTTTATTTTGCTCCACTACTGCTTTAACTCTCTAGACCAATTCTTCCTGTTCAAAAATGATTTGGATGGAAGGCCACAAGTTTGTCAAATTGGAATTAATATGGGGCCAAATGTTGCATTTTTCCTTTGCCAACATTTGAATAATGATGGACTGGTCTTCATACTTATGAATTTACTGAATTAACTTGAAATTTTTTCATACTTTTGCCATGTATGGATTTCCTTCCTTTCTCTTGTTTTCTTCCATCTTGGTGAGCATCATTGACAATTTTTCCACCTCTTTGTTTGTTAATAATAATTCCCCCAAATCTTGACTTAGCTTTTCTGAGGAATGTGAAACTAACACTTATGTTGTAAGATGGGTTACACTCCCCGATGTTGATGTTCCTTCTATTGATGTTCCTGTTGATGTCCCTATTGATGTCGCTGCTGAGATCCCTACTGCTTCCCATTTCTCTTTTTCTTTTAGTGGTGCCACCATGTCTTGCTCCATTTTATGTATTTGAGAATTTATTCCATTACTAATGTAAACAACTTCTCTTTCTCTATATCCAAACTAGTGACTTCTTTAGCCTGAGGGTGTTCTCTAGTTGGGAGTTTGAGTTATTTCCTGAGACTCAGCTTGAATGTCTGCATTATTGCTTTTGATCACCTCTTCAGATGCATTGACATCACTAAGATCCTATCCTAGTTTAATAACTAATTCTTCCAATGTTTTGATTTTGGTGTCTTTTCCATAGAGGACATCCTCTCAATCTTAAGCTGTGAGTGCATATTTTTCAATGAAACCTACAATTTTCAAGTAATCATGGCAACGATGGTTAGAGTTGAATAAATCATCTCACCTGTCTAATTATGTAAATCAATATGATCAATTGGATGAACTTGTTTAGTTTTCATTGAAAAAATGGAATCCTTATAATCTTCAGCACCTGTGGGGGCTGACACTTTGGGTTCCAAAAAGGCTATTTTAAATTACCCCTTCTCTAAGTCAAAAGAAAACAACAACCTGTGTTGAGTGGTGGTAGTTTGTTTCCAAAATTCTGAGTATGTAGAAGCTTTGAAATCTTCATTATTTAACTTAATATCATTATAGCTTGTGAAAATACTTGGTTGTCGTGGAGTCTAAGAAGTAGAAGAGATAGGATACTTAATGATGTCTTCTAGATAAGGGAGAGAGGTGGTCAGAGTTCCTATCAAAACCAAAGTAGTCTTCTCCTGTGCATCCCTTTCGTTTGAAGATTCTTCCTGAATGGTGATCACTTGAGGACTGGCTATGTTATTAGTTTTGGTTATGGTCTCTTGATCCTTATTCCTTCTCGAAAACAACAAAATATACAGCCTGTGTTTCTGAGTCAATGGGAGATATGCTTTCCCTTGGCATCTTGCTTTCTTTGTATTTAGGAATGGGAATTTGTAATGAGGACTAACTAAGAAAATTCTCTTCGGCCTCCTACAATGTGGTTTTTTACCATTCCTCTTGGTGAGCACATTTTTCTATCTCTAGCCTTGGTGTATGAGGATATGGAGTACATTTTTGTTCAACTCTCAACTTAGAGATTACTCCCAAGGGGTCATAGGACCATCTAAAACTAGGTTTGAACTTCATCTACTTTAGAACCACTTCCACCTCCTTTGTTGTTGCTCTAGTGTTTACATTGTAAGGGCCTACTTGTGCCTTTAGCTTGAACCTTGATTTCTTCTTGTTGGACACAAAATGTAGTTCATCCATATTTAGCATCTATCTAGCATACTCCAAATAAAAAATACTCACTGGCACAAAGACTGGTAATTATAAGGAGGGATATGACATCCATAAATTCTGATCTTTGTATAATTCTGGTATAAATACTAGTCTTCGAACTTTAACTATTTTGATATGTGTAAGACTTTCTCAATTTTTGGAGATATCCTTAGTATGATATCACTGCATCACAAAGAAAAAGAGGTGTAAGGGGATTGGTCCACAAAATCTGTATAAGTTTACTCCTTTGAATTTCATATGACCAGAGATATCCAATGGATAACTAAAAATGGATTACCCTTCTCATCCTTCTTTTGCAACTAAAACTTGAATCTGTCTACTTGGTAATAACACATGAGATATACTAACACTGACTGACATTTAAATATACCTTCAACTTTGAATTTCATAAATTGACTATGCATGGTATCAGACAAAAATTAACTGTAATTAAATAAAACTAAAGGTTTCTGCCCAACTGTGAATGCTAATAAGAATCCTAAAACTATTTCGTCAACCAACTGGTCTGTATAGTACCCTAGTAAGTGAGTCACCATGGAAATTACCTACTTTTACATTTTCGAGAAAATGGAAACAGTGTATGGGGGCTTTGTTCTAGTTAATTCAACGTTTTTAGGGAGAAAACATTCAAAGATGTGGGTTCTTTTTGGAAATCTAATATTTTTATACATTTCCATTAATGAGTTAGTGGAAAATGGAAGCAGGGAGACTTGGGGATTTATTTTCAAAGCTTGGAAAATTATCTCCCGAGAAACAGAAAATATAATTTAATCATTTTGGGCAATCACTACTTTCTTGCTAGGAAGGTAGCTGAGGTGACACCATGTGGAAAACTCAGGGAAGAAATGGGTTTGATCAAAGATAAAATTAGGGAGAAAGGACTGTTAGATACTCAAATCATCACTCTGGTCAAGGTATTTTTTTTCCCCTAATTGTGGAGTTTGTATAGGTTGAAATCACAGTTAGTCTCAACAATTTTATACTCAGTATCAATCAGGGGAGTTTTATCAAGGTCTGGTATAGGGGGAATCATGGTATCTTCATTAGTCTTCTTTCCCTCTCCTTTTCGTGCTGACATTTTCAATTACATAAGAATAAGAAGGTACAAGATTCCCAGAATAATTAATTAGATGAATTTGTGTAGGGTGATGGTTGACAAATAGCACTTGATGGCTTTATATTTCTCAAGCTTAACCTACACAGACTGAAAAAACATGGAAGGAAATGAATGCAGGCTCTTAGGGTGGTTTTGTAATGGAAATGGCGGGGGATCATAATGTAATAGTTATTGTTTCAAGAGAGGGGGAGTTAATTTGGAAAACGATCAACTGGTTGCAAGAATTAATGCATAACGTTCAATTGGTGGGTAATTTTAATGTTCAACAATCAGATGAGGTAGAGGGCTGACATGGAAAAGGGATGAGTTGGATGGTGTGACAAGGAGAGGGGAAGGGAAGACAAGTGGTGCAGGCGGATAGGTGGAGGTGACGAGAAAAGGTGATAAACCGAAGTAACAAGGAGATCGTGGTTTCCAGGAGGGGTAGGAGCGGTATATGATTTTGGGAGGGCACCCCTCGAAAACACTGTGGAGCAGACACATTAGTCCAAATGGTATGGGAACAAACAACTTTTTGGGGACACCACCCCCCCTGTGTTGATTCTCTATAGTGTGAGGGGGTCTGAAATCCTCCTCCCGTCATTGATCTAAGAGGGGGTCATCACTATTGTTGATTGGTGTGCAATCTCTATTCACAAAATGACAAATAGTCATATTAAGCGCATATAAACATATAACCATAGTTTTATGAGCAATATCAATTTAAAATAAAATTTTATTTCAAAGTCAAGGTGACATTTCGACTAGCACGTCATAGGGGTCTAATTTTTTTATTTTTAAAATTTATTTTATTATTTTATTTCACACATAGTTTTCACCCACTTTTATTTTATTTTCTTTTTCTATTTTCTCTATTTTTATTTTCTTTTTATTTTTTACTTCTTTTGAGCTAGTAAACAAACTTGAAATGAAAAAAAGAAATTACAATATCCTAGTGGGATGAAAACTTATTAAAAATACAAGACTCCTATATTTATAACACCCTAACATTTCCTTCAATGGGGATGACATCCTCCCTATGAGGTGTTAAGAACACTGTAGTTCAGTAACATTCTTCATTGGGAAATTATCTCATCATCAAAACTGAGACTAACTCTATAAACTAGAAATCATAGATATATCAGCAATTCATGTGAAACATAGGACCTTCACTCTCGGCTTCAATTCTTGATTACAACCACCCAAACTTGCAGTATTTGAAATAATAAAATGATATATACAATTATGTGTTTGTTACTAGCTAATCTTACGTGGAATAGTGCTTGAGAAACCTACCATTAACAGGTCCTCATGGTAGTGTTTCTCCAGCCAAATCCTCAAAAAAAAATCCATGAATTCCATGGAACATTGCAATCCTGTAAGGGCCTTTCCATAAAGTGTCAAACTTCCCATGTTTCCCTTTCTCTTCATTTCTGGCATCCCACATCAAAATAATTCCATTCAGCTGAAAATCATTTGCTTTGACCCTCTTGTCATGATTTTTTTTATTTTATGTTGAATCACCTGTCTATTTTTGTAAATGTCTTCTCTGGTATGATGCAAATGTATCAATTGATTGATCCTTATATGGGCATCATTTGGTTCTTCTTCCTCTTCCTGCAACAATTTTAGTGCTAGAATTCCTAGGGAAATAGGAAAAACTACATCTATTCCATAAACCAATTGGAAAGGTGACATTCCAATTGACTTGTTTGTGCTTATACTATCAGCCCATAGAGCATTTATCAATTTCTTGTGCTAGGATTTCCTATGTTCTTGAACTATTTTCTTTATGATGTTGACCAATGAATTGTTAGAAGATTTTTCTAATCCATTTCTTTGAGGGTAATAAGCAGTAGAATTTCCTAATACTATATGACAACTATTACAAAAATCAATCGTCCTTTTTTATTTAAAAATAGCAGCATTATCTGTAATAATTTTGTGGGGACAACCAAACGTGGAGAGAATATGACCTTCAATGAATTGTATGATTACAGAATCTGTAGCTTGCCTAGTTCAAATTGCTTCTATCCATTTGGTGAAGTAGTTTATTGCTGTCAAGATCCACTTGTGTTAAGTTGAAGAACTTGGATGAATTTCTCCTATAAAATCTAAACCCCACTATTGGAAAGGCACCTCCAATAAGATAGGTTTAAGTCGTAGAGGTAAGTCTTTTCTCTTGCCTTAAAAAATATGACATTGATGACAAGTTGAAACATTTTTATGAATGTCAACAAAAAAGGTAGGCCAGTAAAACCCAACTCTCAATATATTGTTTCTTGTGGGTTTTTAGGTGTTTTCTAGTAAATATGTCCTCCATAGTCACCTTGATGAAATTCTTCCATGATTTTATCTGCTTCATCCTTCAATAAATGATTTAACAAAATACCTCCAGGATCCTTCCAATATAGAGCTTGATCTAAAATGTAGAACTTTACAGCTTTTAGTTTGAGAAATCTAGCCTTGTTTTTTTCCAAACCAGGAGGAGCTTGTAAATTCTACAAAACATACACAATTTTTGCATACTAGGGAAAACTAAGAAAATTTTCTGATACCTGTGGAGTCACCAGATACTCTTGTTCATCAAGAGCAGCTACAAAATTTATGTCTAGTGCATGAAAGTTTGACTCAACCATCAATTTGGCTAGTCCTTGACCTTTGGTAAGTTGTAGGCCTTATTTCAATGTCATACTCCAAAATCACTGCTATCCATTTACCTCCTTTTCCATCTGGATTAGCTTGAGTAAGGATATCCTTTACCACTACACTTGGAACAAAAGAAATTTTGTGAGAATGTAATACATACATTCTGAAATATTTGAAGGCCTTTACTAAAGCAAAAAATTGCTTTTCCACGATATTATACTTCAAGGAGGCATCTCTTAATGCTCTGCTGAAAAATGCTATAGCTTGTTCATGTCCCTTGTTTTTCTATAATAACACCACTACAATAGTGTGTTCTGAAGAAAATGAAAAGATAATGAACTCTTTAGTGTAATCTACACTAATTAGAAAAACACCACAGGTCAAGGTTGTCTTCACATCACTAAATGAGCTTTTGGCTTCAGCATTCCATTTCATCTCATAGTCTTTCTTCAACATGTTTGTAATAACTCTCAAAATCTCAACTAAATTTGGGATAAGCCTTCTTACAAAATCTATTCTACCAATAAAAGGTTGCACTTCTTTTTTATTCCTAGGTGGATCAAATTTCATAATAGCTTCAATTCTACTTGGATCAATTCAAATACCATCTTTTGAAACTATGTGACAAAGTAGTTTGTATTCTTCTAAACCAAACAAAGACTTCTTGAGGTTCAAGGAAATACCATATTTCTTGCATTTCTCCAAAACAATTCTTAAATGAAACAGATGGTCCTCATCAGTTTTGTAGAATACAATGATGTCATCTAGATATATTACAATAAATCTATCTTTCTCATCTGCAAAAGAAATATCCATTGCACTCTGGAAAGTGGCTCCTGCATTCAGAAGTCCAAAGGGAATTTTCACATACATGAAGGTTCCCCATGGTGTTTTGAAAGTTGTTTTGTGCTAGACATCTGGATGCATAAGATTTTTTTTGTAGCCTGAAAAACCGTCAAGCAAAGAAATTTTGCTAGAACCAACTACCTTCTATAAAATATGATCTATTTTTGGCAGAGGGTAGTTATCCTTGAGAGAAACTTTGTTTAGGCTTTTAAAAACCACACATATCTTATTTCGCTTGTCTTTTTCCTCATTGGCACTAGATTTGATATCCATTTCAAAAACCTCAAAGGTACAATGATTTTGGCATCAAAATGTCTTCTAACCTCTTTTTCTATTAAGGGTAACAAAACTGGGTTCGCCCTCCTTAATTTTTGTTGGAAAGGTTTCTGGTCCTCTTTGATGGGAATGGTATGTTGTATAATGTTGGTATCATATGCCTTTATATCTTCATATCCCCATGCAAACACATCAAAATATTATTTCAACAGATCAACGTACTTATTCTTTTCTTTAGGAGGTAAAGACTTGGACAACTTTACAATCTTTGGATTACTTCCAGTAGTATTATTACAATATTCAACTTCTATTCCTACAAGTTTTACCTTGGGCTTTTTAGCTACATCATTAAAATCAAATAGTTCTTCTAGTGGCACCAAACACATTGGTAACACATTATCTTTCAATTGTAGGACATAAAGTTCTTCTGGATTTTCATTGATCTGATTCAACACTATTTCATTTATATCCTTATCTACATTGTCTTTTGTATCAATATGTACATTCTCAAATTATTCTTTTAACTAAAAAAATTATTCTACATGTTTATCACTACCAAAAACTTGCAAATATCTAACATTATCAGGGGCAACTAGTGTATGCTTCACTTCAATATCATATTTTCTATTGGGATGGAAAGGAATATTACAAGTGTTGGCTGAGGTAGCCAATGCATCAGCTAGGATATTTTGACCCCTAGGAATCAGAGACAACTGATACTCTAGAAAACACTACAGAAAATCTAAGACAACATTTTTGTAGGCCCTTAACTTATGGTGTTTAGCTGAGTACTCACCTTTGATCTAATTAATGATGAGTTATGAATCACCATTTACATAAATCCTTTTAGCTCTGGACCTCTTCAAAAGTTGCAGTCCTAAAATCAGTGTTTCATAATCATCTATATTATTGGTGCATTGAAAATTAAGCTTGTAAGAATATCCCTTTTCTATACCTATTTTTGAGTTTAATACCCAAATGCCTACCCCTACTCCTTCTTTTCTGACTACCCCATCAAAATCCATATTCGAGCGGGTTTCATCCTCTTGGTCCTCTGTTCCAATATTTGATTTCTCATCCTCTACATTGCTTCATTCCCTTTATGTATTTGACACATATTCTTCTACACATATATAATTGTATAAAATGAAGGAATCCATGTTTGAATGCACAAAATAAAGGGGGTAACTATTTGGTTTGTCTTGGATTCTTACCATATATTTCATTAATGCTTCCCTATATAGACTCCTCTTTTGACCAAAGATAGGAATAGGCACATGCATCATATCCATCAACAAAGTACCCTGTAACTTTGTTCCCCAAGATCTTGATAAGAGAATTCCATATTTGGGAGGTATGTCGGTCACTACAATATCCATAACCACACTCTTTCCTCGGATTTGAGCTAGAAACACACATAAATCCTTGATGAGACCTAAGCATCTTACTTTTGCTAGAATCAAAAGAGTAAAGGTCTTTATAGGGTCTTATTATATCTAATCATAGCTTTTCCATGATGATCCTAGGCATGAGATTGTGTGAAGCACCATAATCAAGCATATAATTATGTAAAATGTAGTCATGAACGTTTATACTAATAGAGAAGGGTGGCACATTACAATCATGAGACTTCCCTTTAACTTCAAGTCCAAATAACAATTTAGGTTGGTCACCAGTTAAGTTAATTATGTCTATGCCCCCCTATCTTTAGTGCCTTCATGACTTGATTTCTATATACATTATTGTTGATCAATTCTGTCAAAGGACTAGAAATTTTAAGCCGGGCTAATTCATTTTCAATACTGAAAGACATTTGAGATTTATCTACTTCTTTAATACTTACATCTTCTTTTTGATAAACCTCTTTTAGAGAGTCATCCTTTGTTAGGCTAGTGGAAGGTGTATCAATCTGAATTTTCTTGGGAGGGTTTGCTGCAGCCTTTTTTCCTCTCATATATTTTTTGTGTACCTCCATAATAGCATTTTGGTATCCCTTTTTATAATCATCTAACTCTGCAGGGGTGACTTCTAGTTGTGATAGCAAGAATAGATCATGTTTCTCCTTGGTTAAGAAAATATTGTCTATTTCTCCTTCCCCAAATAGATTAGTTTGATTCTCTTTGGGGTCATATGCTATCTCGATTTCTTCATTTGCATAATTTTTCTAGAAAAAAGGTTTGATTTCTTGCTGATCTATTGGGGCTCTTTTCTCTCTCTATTTAATTTGGGGCAAATTCCTCCTAAAATTAGGATTTCTGATCTGAGAACCCCCTTGACTTTCTCTTCCTAGAGCCTTGTCAGTCAAAATCATCCTTTCTATCATCCTTTCCATCGTTTAAACTAAAGTTTCTAGCTATGCATCAGATGAAGAAGAAGGTTCTTATTTGATAGTTACTCTTCTTTCAACCTTTAACTTTGCTCTTTTGGATAACAAATTTGCTTCTACACTAACATGATTTCTTTGCATTTCCTCTATGGTAGCAGGATTTCTCTTTCTCAATTAATACGCCATGTTAGCATCAAATCCATCCAGAAATCATATCAAAGCTAGCCCTAGTGGAGGTTGTATTGTTGCTCAAATACAATTGTAAACATTGTTAAATCTAGTGCAATAATCCTAAATTTGTTTCTCCTGCAGCTCTTCTTAGACACTCATATTCTGCCAAGATCTGAAGAGGGTTATTTTTTATTTCCCATCTTGTAAGAAAACTTCGGTGAAATTGTTCTAGATCTATAATAGTATGTGCTAGAAATCCCCTGAACCATTTTCTAAATTACCCTGCCAAGATTTGTTCAAAGAGCCTCATTTTCACGTCATCATCAACAACTTATTCCAAATCTGAGAAGTCATTAGTATTTTCTATGTGTTATTGTGTTACGATAGGCCCATTGCTATCAAATTGGGGTATAATTTGGCCATACGTCTAGGGCATGGCATTCAACTGTGCTGGTAAAGCCAAAGGGGCATAACGTGCTGCCATGACTGGGATATGGGTAGAGGATGAAACTGCAATTGTGTTGGGTGTTAGAGGTGGTAAAGAAGGTGGAATTATGACTTGTTGAGTTAGTATGGAAGGAGTCTAGATGGTAGATGAAATGGGAATGGTGGTGAAAATAGAAACCATAGGAGGGGTTATTGATGAGGCAAAAGAAGAAAAAGTAGTTAATTGACTTGTAAATGGTTTCTGAGCGACCTGATTCAATTTACTCAAAAAATATTCAATTTTTTTAAACTATTTTATAACATCCTCATCAGAATATGAAATGACAGGTTGATGTGCTGAAATATAAGGTTTCTAAATATTTTCATCAAAGACTATCTCACAGAAAAATCTCTCTAATTTACTTTGGAAAACACTCTGCTCAAAAGGTAAGCCAAATTCGATATCTTCAACAGTTATAAAAATATGAGGAAGACAATTAACTCTTCGCAAAGGACTATTGCTTGCTTAGCTCTTAGTAAAACTTTTTTTCCTAACCATCTTCTCAAGATTATTCACAATTTCAAGTGGGTTAGGATCTGGGTGGGATCTAGCATAGATCTTCCTGGGAGCCATATATAAAATAGATTATTTACATATAGGTATATGTACAAATTCTCAGTGGAAAAATAGCTTAAATAAGATCTACTTCACTGCCACCCATAGGAAATATCTTTGGAGCTCTGAAAGGAATATTTACTAGCGAAATATGTTGTTTATTTAAGGTTGTGTCCCTAGTATGGTAACCAGAATTTTATCTCTCTGTAATATCCATAGGCTGAGGAGAGAAACCCAGAGCTAACCACAAAATCACTTGTAAAGATGGGATCTATCCCTTCCATCTTTAGAGAGGGATCTCTCTATCTAATTTAGCTTTCTATTTTAAAGATATTATGCTAGTTATTGAGATTTGAGGTTGGTTTTTAAAAGGTTTGGTTGAAAAATGTAGGGAAATTCCATTGGGCACAAAGTCATGAACCTTTGGGAAATCAATCACAAAATGACAAAGTAGCTATAACAAGGAATGATATGCAAACTTTTGGATCCTATAGGCTGTCTATGGAGTGAAAACATGAACATGATTTAATTTCAATTAAATATAGAGCATACTGAGATGAAGTCTATACTTAACATCAAAATGAAAACAATGATATTGTTTACAAGCTAGAGTAAAGTACACTTAAGAGAATTCGACCCTTAATCTTCTTGCAACAATAAAGAGGGAAAACATATGGAAAACTAAGAAAATAAACAATTTTTACATAAGAAAGTACATCACCAATTGTTTGACATGGTAATCCTAGAACAAAACTCTATATATTTCTATAAATTGATCACTTTCAGTACAATGCACAATTTACATCAATATACAAATCCTTTCTTCATACAAGTTCCAACCCTCGTTAAGTCTTATTACAATATACTTATAAACTTCTTGCTAAACTAATTTCAGATTCCAAAAAGAATTGATTACAAAATAATATCTAATAGAATAAGATACTTTTTCTAAAAAAGAACTAGAAAATAGAAACTTTGGACAAATTCGGTTGTCTGTTGAAACTTTGTAGGAAATTTTTTGCTGATAGTGACTTTTTTTAGCTCCTTTCTGTTTTTGTGCCAAATGGTAAGTATTTTGTTCATCCTTATTCGATCAACTCTAGTAATTAGTCCCAACATTCTTCCCCTGGGATAGAAAAATTCACCATGTTTCTAAACCTTTCATCTACCTCAATGTAAGTTTGAAATGTTGGTTTATTAAAAAATAAATGATGAATTTCATGTTTTATGTTTAAATCAAACTAGAGGCCCTCTAGAAAAGCTTCTCCGCTAATAGCTCCCATTGCCTTTACAAACTTAGATGCATTTGCAGCTATGTTGCATAATTTTTCCTGGTAATTTTCTAATGGAAACAATTTGACATTAGAGTTTATGAGAGTGGGAAGTCCTCTCTCTTGCAATAAAGAAAACTTTTTGTTGAATCTCTTAAAATGTAGCTTCAACTATTTGCACTTGTTTTCCAACTGCACCATCAAATTCTTCTTAGTCAAAACCCTTTTGACTTCCATTACTGTCTTTGTTTTGTCCTGATATTTGAGCTCTTCAAGTTATTCTCTAGTTTTTGAGTTCAACATCATTATGATCTTTTGTGCTTCTTACAGCGTATGCTCAATAGCAACTTTAGTTTTCTCCACTACTTCTTTAACTCTATGTACCAATCCTTCCCGTTCAAAAATGATTTGGATGGAGGCCAAAAGTCTGTAACATTGGCATTAATCTTGTGCCAAATGTCATGTTTTTCCTCTGCCAAAATTTAAATAATGATGGAATGGTCTTCATACATCTGAACTTTTTGAATTATCTTGAAATTATTTTGTACTTATACCAATTATGCATTGTCTTCCTTTATCTTTCTTTCTTCCATCTTGGTGAGAGCTGCTAACAATTTCTCAACTTCTTTGTTTGTCAATGATAATTCCCCCAAAGCTTGAGTTAGCTTTTCTAAGGAATATGAAGCTAATACTTCTATTATAAGCTGGGTTACAATCCTTGTTTTTGATGTTCCTACTTCTGATGTCCCTGCTGCTTCACATTTCTCTTTTTCTTTTAGTAGTGCTTCCATTTCTTGTTCCGATTTGTGTATTTGAGCATTATGTTCCACTACTAATGTAAACAACTTCTCTTCCTCCATTTCCAAACTAGTGAATTCTTTAGCCTGAGGGTGTTTTGTACTCGGGAGTTTGACTTGCTTCCTGAGAGATTGAATGTCTACATTCTTTCTTTTGGTAACCTCTTCAATTGCATTGACACCTATAAGAAATCTGGCAAAAATTCCATGTAATAAAAGTTAGAAAAATAACCGCAATTGACGAGACACTTATTCCAAGCTGAAGGTTGGGCAAGACATCCTAGGGGGTGGTGATTTTGTTGTTTATGGCTAAGGAAATTGGAAAAGGCAATGACTAAGGCTTTGGAAAGGCAAAATGTAATTTTGACACAATTATTTATGAAAATAATGGCAATTAGGAGAAAAGGGAAGTGAAAGGTCATAGGTTCCATGTGAGGAGGAAATTGAACGAAAATAATGGAAAATGAAGAAAATGGAGGCCTCATTCATAAAAAGGCTTATGAGGATCAATTGGTAACCTTTTGTCAATTTAGCTTTGGATCTCTCTAATTCTTCTCTCTCTCTCACTCACTCTTGGACACTTAGAGTTTATTGGATCACTTTGGCATTGGAGCAAGAAAGGAAAAGAAGGCAAGAGGAAGAAAAAAATGAAGTAGGGAAAAGTAGGATCAAGTGGCTACAAGAAGCTTCATTGTAGGTATTGACTTACATGTGTATTTTTCTTGCTAGATTTGGCATGCATGGGATTTCAAGTGTTTATTTTATACCATTGCATTGGTTTTTCCATGTGTGACAGTATTTTTAGCATAGACTTGTCATTTCCTAATAGCTTTGATGAGATGGGTTCTCTCATTCGATTTATATGGGATATCTAGATTGGATTCAAAGATGAGTGGGGTGGATATCAAAATTGATAAACACATGACCTAAGTGGTCCCTGAACCAGACTAAGGATCACGAAGCCACTGGCCTAGTAACCACTGAACTAGATTGTTCGTTTTGGTAAAGCTAGATTATGTGCCCTGGTGGGCCCTAGAATCCTTTATGGTGAATGGCAGAATATATAGTAAAGCCAATAGGTTGATTTTCTCTCTGTTGGGCCCAATGGTCCTGGGATGGGATGCACGGTAAACCCTGGAGAGTATGTCTTGATGTAAGGCCTAGTGATCCCTAGATCGGACTGTGGATGCATAGTAAAGACTGAGCAACTAGGAGCCACTCAAATTCCTCACAGTGTAGGTGGAGAACTCTGGTGGCATCCATGTTGATTAGTGTGTTCTATGAGTCCCACATTCATGCTTGGAATATGGCATGGGATAAATTGGTTGAAGAGAGACTTGGCTCAACCAATCTATGGTCAGGTGGAACGTGGTAGTCCCATCTCTGGTTGGTTCATTACATTCATTAATTAGAAATTCATTCCTTTGATTTTAATGTGTAAATGTATTGATGTATAGGTGGATTTTGATGGCTGATATGTGTATGGTAATTTTGTTCCTATTATGTTGGTTATCTATACATTTTATGACAACAACTATGTATGGCTCTCAACATTTTTTCACTCGTCTATGAATGGATAATGTGTCTATGACCTAATAGAGGATAATGTAGCAATTTACATGAGGGAACAATGGTTCATAGTGAATCTCATATCAGTATGAGATCCCTACACCTAATTCTATCGTTTACACATATAGGTTACATGTTGATGATGTGTCTGAGGAAATACTTGTCATGTCTAGTAGGGGTTTGGTTATGGTATTGTTCATCTTATTTTTTGTATCATTGTTTCGCTATACTTTTATTCATTTCAAGCTATCATTCCATTCTGGGTAGTGATCCCAGGGTCATTGGCGACATTTGTCTCTGGTCGCTAGCTGGCAAGCATCTGAGAGCAACATTAGGTTTCTGGTCGCTCCCTTCTCCATAACATGAGAGCGAATGTGGCCTAAGAGATCCACAACAAAAGTGGGACCCAAGGATGGGCTCTCTGAGTGGATGACTTGTCTCCTGAGGTTTATGTTGATGATGTTGGATGATTGTGTGTGATGCTCCATCGATTCCACTTCCTTAAGCTCACATAGGAGGTCAAATATGATCATAGTAGCCTCCCTCTCATGTTTACTCTTATTGGCATGGTTACTTGGGTGGATGTGGGTGGAGGGTGTTACAAAATGGTAACAGAGGATGGTTCAACTCTCAGACTAGATGGGCATTGTGTGTTGGCCATGCATGCATGTCAGTTGCATGTGTGTCTCTTACACTTGCATTTCATGTCCTTGTTACACTGGTTTGATGATCTATTATGGTTGTAGTATGGTTTTTATGGAGAATTTGATATTGATTTTGTGAAATTTATTTGTCATGAGTATGTGACTAGTTGCATATGGATTATATGTCACCTACTTACATCCTTGTATGTTAGGTTACATTCTTAAATGTTTTGATTACATGTATTGGTCTTGTAGGTTGATTACAAGAATTGATCGTTTATGTTCGACTACATGTATTTATGCATATGTGTAGTTTGTTAAGTATTGCTTATGTATATTGTTGGTTGCATGTGGAAATGTCTACAATTGATTAATGGTTGTTGTCATGAATGAGGTCATATCATGCATTGTTGATATGGCCTTTCATTGATGACTAGACCCTAGCTAAAGTGATGTTCATGTGTTGATACATTTATTTGCATATATCTATATACTATTGTGATTATTATACATGTGTCACGTTGATCTGGTGATATTGCAAACAAGGTATCCTCCTCGAGCTATACTAGGTACATCGATTTATTGTGATTTGGTTTATCTAGCATATTATGCATTACGGGAAGAAATATCAAATGGATAGCAAGATCAAAGACTCTCCCTTTGAATTTGAAGAGAAGTATGGTGTTGGAAATGCTTTCGAATTGGCAGTTACACTGAGCAGATTAAAGGAATAGATAGGGATTTATAAGGTAGATAATGACCAGATCATAGAAGCACAAGAGAAGCAAGTAGAGGTTAATGTTATACTTCTTCAGACTTTGTTGAAATTGTAGCAACAAGGGATGCTTCAGATCAGCCATCGACATGAGGATGAAACTAATGGGGCAAATGGCAGTAGGTCTCCTGGTAGAAACATGGCATAGCTCGTATAGATCTAATACAATGAGTTATGGTAGGTTTTTGGACACTCCAGATATAAGGGGCAATGAGTACATGTATTATTCTAGTTCCAATTTTGATAGGCATCATGATCATTGTTGTTATTATCCTTACAGGAGGAATGATAGGGGCTAGATGAATTCAAGAAAGAAAAATGACATGTTTTTAATGGAGATGTGAAGAAGGCAGAAGATGCAGAGGCTTGAATACTTGGGATGAACAAATTCTTTGAGTTGCATGAGTACGTAGACAACATGAAGGAAAAAATAGTTATCTTCAACTTGAAAGGTAAAGAAGAGATCTGGTGGGAAGATGTTAAGTGGCTTAGAGACATCAAGATATATGAATTGAGTTGGTGGGAGTTCACGAGACTTTTCTAGAAGAAGTACTTGTCAGAGAGGTACTACGACAGTAAGGCTAAAGAATTCTATGAGCTAAAGATGTGATCTATGACAGATGAAGAGTACATGACCAAGTTTCTAGAGCTATTGGGGTCTATACCATGTCTTAGTGATGAGAAGCATTAATTTTAAAGATTTATCAATGGTTTTCCATTAACATTTAAGAGATTGGATTGAGTATGATGAGCCTCGGTAACTTGAGGAAGTCATTGGGATATTGAAGCATTCAAAACGTAATAATGAATCTCAACAGGAATGGAAGGGAAAAGACAAGGGTAGAGGTAAACGACAGCCTAACAGAACAAGGCCTTAGAATGAAAATGGGAAAGAAAATATGGCACCATAAAAGAAGTTTAATGCAACTAGACAAGGACACAGTCACAACAATAGAAACATAGAGGTGAGGGCATTCTTTGGTTGGAGTGTTGGGCATGTGGTGAGGATCACCATAGGAGAGATATTCCATAGCATCAGGGTGGAAGGCCTAATAGATACAGTCACAGGAGGTGCAAATGCTTGAGGATGTTGGTCAGAGTATTCCACGTATGTATACAGTAGTGGGAAATAGGGAGGGAGAACACCGGGAATTTATCATTGAGATGGATAGTAAGATTTGTGATCAAGTTATTTCTATTTTCATTGACCCTAGATCTAATTATAGTTATATTAGTCCTGACCTGGTGGATAAATGTGGTTTGAATAAGGAATTGCATGCAGAGTCTTAGTTAGTGTAGTTGGCTACAGGTATAAAGAAGTGAGTTCATAATTGAGTAAGAGCTTGTGCATTTGATTTGAATGGTATCCCTACTGAAACACATTTAAATTTATTATCATTTGGATTATTAAGTTGGGCATGGATTGGTTGTATCTCCAAAGAACTAAGGTAGACAACTATGACAAAGCCATTGAGTGTGTTGATGACAATGGGGAACCAAGAGTCTTACAAGGTAAGAAGAAAGCCACATTAGTTAGGATGGTGACAACTATGAAAGGAAAGAGTAGTCACAGGAAAGGGTGTATGTTATTTGAAGTACAACTTTCTAGTGATAAGCGTAAAGAGGTTAAGGATGAAGATGTGTTGAACATGTATCTAGTTTTGCAGTAGTTTTAGGATTTATTTCCTTAGGGCATTACACAGTTTCCACCTCATAGGGAGGTATACTTTTCTAATGAGTTAGTGTCAGGGGAAAGTCCACCATTAAAAGAGCCTTACAAGATGAGCACACCCAATTTGGTTGAGTTAAAGTTGCAGTTGAAGGAAAGTTTGGACAAGGGATACATTAAGCCATGTGTATCACCTTGGAGAACACCCTTCTTGTTTGTGAGGAAGAAATATGGTACTCTCAGATTATGCAATGATTATAGGCAGTTCAACAAAGTGACTATCAAGAACAAGTACCCTTTTCCGAATATTGATGACTTGTTCGATCAACTGAAGGGAGCAACAGTGTTCTCGAAGATTGACTTCAGATCCGGATACCATCAAATATGCATCAATGAGGAGGACATTTACAATACTGCATTCAGGACCAAGTATGGGCATTATGAGTTTGTTGTTGTTCAATTTGGCTTAACTAATACTCCGTCTACATTTATGTGTTCGATGAATAGTGTTTTGCGTCCATATTTGTATAAGTTTGTTAGTGTGTTCATTGATGATATACTGGTGTATTCTAAAATGAAGAAGAGCATGTCGAGAAATTAGCGGTAATATTAAGATTATTGAGGTAGCATCAATTGTATACTAATCTTAGAAAGTGTAGTTTATTCAAGACTGAGATACACTACTTGGGACATGTTGTCTCTAAGGAGGGAATTGTAATAGATCCAGAGAAGATAAGGGCCATCATGGAGTGGGTAGATCCTAAGAGTGTGGATAAGGGAATATATTTCATGGGTTTGGCAAGCTGTTACAGGAGGTTCATCAAGAACTTCTCATAGATTGCTTATCCTATCACATCATTGCAAAGGAAAGGTAAGAAGTTCGAATGCACAAAGGAGTGCAAGGCTAGCTTTGAGAAACTTAAGTAGTTGTTGACACCATGCCCAAGTATTACAGATTGAAGATATGGACAAAGTGTTTGTGGCATGCACATATTCTTTCAAGCGAGGGATTGGTGGAATCCTTATGCAAAATGGACAAGTGGTATGTTGTGAGTCCTAAAAACTAAATGAGCATGAGAAAAATTACTCGACACATGATCCTGCATTGGTAGTGATTATACATGTATTGAAGATGTGGAGACACTATATTCTGAGTAGCAGGTTTGTACTTATGAGTGATCACATTAGGTTGATGTATTTGTTTGACCAGCTGAATCTGAATTCCAGGTAGGCTAAATGGTTGGCCATGATTAGCGAGTTTTATTTCAAGATTAGGTACACGAAAGATAAATAGAATAGGGTGGCATATGTTATTAGCAGATGGGTGTAGGTACATTACTTGGTAACTATGAGCTCCTATGGGATAGACTTACAGGATAAGATCTTGCAGACAGGTCAGCAAGATGTTAGGTATATGGAGATTATGCACAACTTACAACAGTTTGTTGTTACAGGTACAGGTGATAATAAAGATATAGGTACAAGCATAGGTGCAGGTACAGGTACAGGTATAGGTTCATAGGGTATCGATTATTATGTTAAAGTAGATGGATTGGTCAGGTTTTGAGATAGGATATATGTACCAGATAATAGTGGGTCAAGAAGGTGATCTTGAGGGAGTTTCATGTGAAACCGTATTCCGATTACCCAGGATATCAGAAGACACTGACATGAGTGAAGAAATTCTACTATTGGGTGAATTTGAAGAGGGATGTAGCAAATTTTGTGGCAATGTGTTTTGACTATCAGTGAGCAAAAGTAGAGTGTAAAGATCCAAGTGTACTGTTCCAACCGATCATGATGCCAAAGTGGAAATGGGAGGTCATTTCCATGGATTTCATCACAGGGTTTCTGAAGACAGTGAAACCACATTATTCCATTATGTCATTGTGGACAAATTAAAAAAGGCTTCACATTTCATTCCAATGAAGTTTACATTCTCAACTAGCGATGTGGTGTAGGTATTCATCAGAGATGTAGTTAGACTGCACGGTGTTCAAAAGAAGTTTGTGTCAGACAAGGATGTGAAGTTCACTTCCAAGTTTTGGAAGGAGATATTTGTAGGTTTGGGCACAAAGTTGGCCTTTAGCACAACTTATCATCCACAGACAGAAAGGCTCAAAAGTATATTGGAGGAGATTTTAAGGATGTATGTGATGCATCAACAATGGAAGTGGGAAGAATATCTCCCTTTGGTAGAGTTCGCATAAAACAACTGTTATCAGGAGTCATTGAGGATGAGTCCTTTTGAGGAATTGTACGGGTGAAGGTGTAACACTCCCATCAGTTGGAGTGATCCGGTTAGCATGGTATTGATTGGACCAAATATTTTGGCAGACATGGAATAGGAGATGCAGATGATCAAGAAGAATCTAAAGGCATCACAAGATACACATAAGCGTTATGCAGATAGGAACAAGTTCTTCAAGGAGTTCTAGGTTCAAGAATAGGTGTACTTGTGTATCAAACCAAAGAAGAGCTCCTTGCAGTTTGGATCATGTGCTAATCTAGCACCACAGTTTTCTTGACCCTTTAGTATCATTGATAGGATTGGGATAGTAGCTTATCGACTTGCACTGCCTCTGACAATGAAAGTCTATGATGTTTTCCATGTTTCTTTTCTTAAGAAGTAAGATAAGGATCTTGATCATGTGATTGACTGGTCTGTATTGCAGGAGGAACTAGATGGAGAATTCCAGTTGGAGCCTCAGTGTATATTGCCAAAAAAGGTGCTCATGCTCCAGAACCAAGAAGCCAAGCAAGTTAAAGTGTAATGGAATCACTTTAGGCCCGATGAAGCTACATGGGAGATGGAGTATCAGATATGGGCTATGTATCCTTCCTTGTTTGCTGGTTGAGGAAAAGCATCTTTGATATGGTGGTTTGGTATATGCTTTATAGTGGTTTGGTAAATGCTTTATGGTGGTTTGATATGTGCTTTATGGTGGTTTGATATGTGCTTTATGGTGGTTTGGTATATGCTTTATGGTTTTTGATATATGCTTTATGATGTTTTGAAATATGCTTAGATATGGTGTTTAGTATATGTTTTAACATATGTTTTGGTATATGATTTGATATATGTTTTCGTATATATTTTTGGTAATGTTGCTATACGTACACATGTATATGGATGTAAATATTTCCATGAGGTATGTTATAAAGCTCCACTATGCAGTATGGGTGTTATGTGATTATGATTATGTTGTCATGTTACTATGCTATCATGTAGTTATATTATCATGATGTTTTGATTTGAGCAGATATTTCATTGCAAATATTGCATCGAATTGTGTTATCAAGCTCCATGAGCAGTATTTCTTCTTTCAACAAGATTCTGAGGTATATGTGTGATTGAAAACTGAGGATGGTGTCCCCCAAGGGGGAGGTTTCTGTAACAATCCTGGTAAAAATTCCATGTAATAAAAGTTAAAAACAATAACCATGCTCGATGGGACACTTATCCTAAGTTGAATGTTGGGAAAGACATCTTAAGGGTTGTTCATTTAATTGTTTATGGCTAAGGAAATCAACAAAGGCAATGGCTAAGGCTTTGGAAAGGAAAAAATGGAATTTTGGCAGAATTATTTATGAACATAATGGAAATAGTAGAAAAGGGAGGTGAAAGGTCACAGGTTGCATGTGAGGAGGGAACTGAAGGAAAATAAAGAAAATAGAGGCCTCATTCATCTAAGGATCAATTGGTAACCTTTTGCCATTTTAGCTTTGGAACTCTCTCGTTCTTCTCTCTCTCTCACTTTTGGACACTTAGAGTTTCTTAGAGAACTTTGGCATTGGAGAAATGAATTCAAAGAAGGAAAGAGGAAGAAAATATCAAGTAGGGAAAGGAAAGGCCAAGCAACTAAAATAGGATTCATTGCAGGTATCAACTTGCATGTGTATTTTCCTTGCTAGATTTGGCATGCATGGGATTGGATGTGTTTCTTTTCTACCATGGCATGGCTTTTTCCAAGCATGATAGTACTTTTAGCCTAGCCTTGCCATTTCCTAATAGCTTTGATGAGAAGTGTTCTCTCATTTGGTTTATGTGGGATGGCTGGATTGCATTTGAAACCTAGTGGGGTGGATCTCCGAATTGAAAAACACATGGACTGAGTGGTCTTTAAACCAGACTAAGGATCAAGAAGCCACTGGCCTAGTAACCCCTAAACCAAAATGTGGGTTGTGGTAAAGCCAAATTGTGCACCTCGGTGGGCCTAGGAATCCTTTCCAGTGAATGGAAGGATATACGGTAAAGAAAAGAGGTGGATTTTCTCTTTGTTGAGCCTAGTGGTCCTGGGACAGGATGCATAGTAAATTCTGGAGAGTATGTCTCAGAGTAGGGCCTAGTGATCCCTGGAAGGGACTATAGATGTGTGGTAAAGCCTAAGAGACTAGGAGGCATTCAAATTCCTCATGGTGTAGGCGGCGAACTTCGGTGGCATCCATGTTGATTGGTGTTTTTGGTGTGTTCTATGAGTCCCACATTCATGCCTGGAATATGGAACATGGGTGATTGGTTGAAGAGAGGCTTGGCTCAACAAATATATGGTTGTGTTGAACGTGTTAGTCCCAGCTCTGGTTGGTTCATTAAATTCATTAATGATAAATTCATTACCTTGATTTTCATGTGTAAGTGTATTGACGTATATGTGGATTTTGATGGCTGATATGTCTATGGTAAATTTGTTTCCATTATTTTGGTTGCAATGTACATTTTATGATAGGAGCTATGTATGTCTCTAAACATGTTTTCACTTGTATATGAATGGATAATGTGTCTATGACCTAATATAGGATAATGTATCAATTGACATGAGTGAACAATGGTTCATAGAGATTCTCAAATAAGTATGAGATCCCACACTTAATTTTGTTGTTTACACCGGTAGGTTACATTTTCATGATGTGTTTGAAGAAATGCATGTCATGGCTAGTAGGGGTATGGTTATGGTCTTATTAAGCTTATTGATTTTGCATCATTGTTTCCTTATAATTTCATTGATTTCAAGTTATCACTCCATTATGGGTAGTGACCTAGGCTCTGTGCCTAAAAAATTGGTTGAAATCTTAGGGTCACTAGCACATAACTTGAAACTTTGGTCTTTGGTTACTAGTAGGCAAGCTTGTGAAAGCAACTTTCAGTTTCTATCCACTCCCTTGCCCATAGCATGAGAGTGATTGTGGCCTAAGAGATCCAAAACAACAATGGGATCCAGGGATAGGATGTATGAGTGGTTGACTTGTCTCGGAAGGGTTTTGTTGATGATGTTGGATGACTATGTGTAATTTTCCATCGATTACAATTCCTTAAGGTCACATAGGAGGTCAAATCTGATCATAGTAGCCTCTCATCTCATGTTTACTCCTGTTGGCATGGTTACTTGGGTGGATGTTAGAGGATGGTGTTACAAAATCACTATGATCATATCCTAGTTTTATAACTAATTCTTCCAATGTTTCTATTCTAGTTTCTTTGTCCATAGAGGACATCCGGTCAATCTTAAGCGGTGAGTGCATATTGTTTAGTGAAACTTGAAATTTTGAAGCAATCATGCAAATCTGGTTAGAGTTGAATAAATCATGTCACCTTCCTTCTTATGCAAATTGATCTGATAGATTTCATGAACTTGTTTAGTGTCCACTGAAAAAAAGGAGGCCATATAATCTTCAACACCTTCGAGGGCTTACACTTTGGGTTCCAAAAAGGCCATTTGAAACTACCCCTTCTCCAAGTCAAAAGTAGACAACAACTTGTGTTGAGTGATGGTAGTTTGTTTCCAAAATTCTAAGTATGTAGAAGTTTTGAGAGATTCATTATTTAACTTAATCTCTTTGTGGCTTGTGAAAATACTTAGCTGTGGTGGAGTCTAAGAAGTAGAAGAGATAGGAGGTTCAATGGTCTCTTCTACATAAGGGAGAGAGGTGGTAGGGGTGCCTATCAAAACAAAATTAGTCTGCTCCTGTGCATCCCTTTCATTTGAAGATTCTTCCTGAATGGTGGTCACTTGAGGACTAGCTCTACTATCAATTTTGGTTTTGGTCTATTGATCCTTCTTCCTTCTCGTGAAAATAGAAAATTGGCAGCCTTTGCTTCTGAGTCAATGGGAGACATGATTTCCCTTGGCCTCTTACTTTGTTTGTCTTTAGGAATGAGATTTTTTAATGAGAACTAACTAACCAACTTCTCTTCGGCCTCCTGTAATGTGTTTTCTGCCCATTCCTCTTAGTTAGCATATTGTTCTATCTCTGACATTTGTGTATGAGGATATGGAGTACTTTTTTGTTCAACTCTCAGCTTAGAGATTACTCCCAAGGGGTCATAGGACCATGTAAAACTAAGTTTGAACTTCATCTAATTTAGAACCACTTCCACCTCCTTTGGCACTCATCTCATGTTTACAATATAAGGGCCTACTTGTGCCTTTAGGTTGAACTGTGATTCCTTCTTGTTGGACAAAAAATATAGTTCATCCAAATTTAGCATCTGTTTGGCATACTCCAAAGCAAAAATCCTCAATGACGCAAAGAATGGTAATCTATAAGGAGGAAGCTCACATCCATAAATTATGATTTTTGTATAATTTTGTTTTATATACCACTCTTCAAACTTCACTATTCTAAGAGGCGTAAGACTTTCTTGATATATGGAGATGTCCTCGGTATAATACCATTGCATAATAAACACAAACAGGTGTGAAGGAATTGGTCCAAAAAATATGTATAAGTGTACTCCTTTGAATTTCTTCTGACCAGAGAAGTCTAATGGATAACTAATAATGGGTTACCCAAGTCATCCATCTTCTGCAACTAAAACTTGAATCTACCTGATTAGTAATATAACATGAGATACACTAACACTAATTGATATTTAAATACGTGTTGAACTTTGACTTTCATAAATTGATCATGCATGGCATTAGATAAAAAAATGGTTGTAATTAAATAAAACTGAAGGCTTTTGCCCAATTGTGAACAATGATACGAATCTTGAAACTACTTCATCAACCCACTGGTCTGTATAATAACCTAGTAAGTGACTCACCATGGAAATTACCTTCTTTGACTTTTTGGGAAAATGGAAAGAGGGTATGCGGGATTTGTTTTGGGTAGCTCAACGTTTTCAAGGAGAAAACATTCAAAGATATGGGATTTTGGGGAAATGTAATTTTTTTATACAATTCCATTAATGAGTTAGTGGAAAATGGATACACGAAGACTTGGGGATTTGTTTTCAAAGCTTGGAAAGTACTCTAAAGAGAAATGGAAAAGATAATTTCATCATTTTGTGAAATCACTTATTTCTTGCTAAGAAGGTATCTGAGGTAACACTAGGTGAAAAAATCATGGAATAAATGGGTTTAAGGGAAGATAAAATGAGGGAGAAAGGACTCCCAGATACTCAAATCATCGCTCTAGTCAAGGTATTTTTTCTTTGCACAATTTTGGAGTTTGTATATGTCGAACTCACAGTTAGTCTCGACAATTCTATACTGGGTATAGATCAAGGGAGTTTTATCAAGGTCTAGGATAGGGGAAATCATGGGATCTTCCTCAATCATCTTTCCCTTTCCTTTCTACACTGAATTTTTTAATTACAGAAGAAGACGAAGGGATAAGATTCCCATAATGCTTAATTATATGAATTGGTGCAGAGGGATGGCTGATAGATAGTGCTTGATGGCTTTAGATTGCTCGAACTTAACCTGCACAGACTGAAAAAACATGGAAGAAAATGAATGCAGGATCCTGGCATGTTTTTCTAATTTAAATGATAGGGGATAATAATGAAATAGTTACCATTAAAGGAGCGAGGGTAGTTAACTAGGAAAATGATCGATTGGTGGGATTAATTAATGCATAACATTTAATTGGTGGGTAATTTGAATGTTCAATGGTCAGATGAGGTGGATGGATGACATGGAAAAGGGATGAGGTCCATGGCGTGACTTAGAGGGTCAAAGGGAGGACAAGTCGTGTAGGCAGATAGGTGAAGGTGATGGGCGGAAGTGACGAGGAGACAATGGGGGGTGGGGGGGGGAGCAATATATGGTTTTGGAAGGGGAAGCCCCGAAAAAATAGTGGAGACTACACGTCAGTCCAAATAGCATGGGCACAACCAGATTTTTGGGACCCCCCCATTAATGGTTGATAGTACTAGGGGGGTCTGAAATCCTCCTCCCACTATTGATCTGAGTGGGAGTCATTTTTGCTATTGAGTGGAACACGATATTTATTCACAAAATGAAAAATAATAATATCAAGCATATATAAATATATAACCAATTTTTTATGAGAAATATCAATTTAAAATCAGATTTTATTCCAAAGTCTGGGCGACATTTAGACTAGCAAGCCATATGGGTCTTATTTTTTATTTTTTAAATTTCTTTTATTCTTTTATTTCACACATATTTTTTCATCCCCTTTTACTTTCTTTTCTTTTCCTATTTTTTCTGTTTTCCTTTCTTTTTCTTTTTTCTTTTCTTTTTATTTTTTCTTTTATTTTTATTTTTTACTCCTTTTGAGCTAAACAAACTTGAAATTAAAATTAATTTTTTACAACATCCTAATGGGATGAAAATTTATTAAAAATACAGGACTCCTATATTTATAGGACCCTAACACTTACCTCGTTGTGCCCTTTGTAAACCTAAAACAAAATCCATATTCTAGGTAGTAGGTTTGTACTTATGAGAGATCACATTAGGTTGATGTATTTGTTTGACCAGCCGAATCTGAATTCCAAGTAGGCTAAATGGTTGGCCATGATTGGCGAGTTTGATTTCAAGATCAGGTACATCAAAGATAAATAGAATAGGGTGGCATATGCTATTAGTAAATGGGTGTAGGTACATTACATGGTAACTATGAGCTCCAATGGGATAGACTTACAGGATAAGATCTTGCAGGCAGGTCAGCAAGATGTTAGGTATATGGAGATTATGCACAACTTACAACAGTTTGTTGTTACAGGTACAGGTGATAATAAAGATATAGGTACAAGCACAGGTGTAGGTACAGGTACAGGTATAGGTTCATAGGGTATCGATTATTATGTTAAAGCAGATGGATTGGTCAGGTTCTGAGATAGGATATATGTACCAGATAATAGTGGGTCAAGAAGGTGATCTTGAGGGAGTTTCATGTGAAACCGTATTCCGGTCACCCAGGATATCAGAAGACACTGACATTAGTGAAGAAATTCTACTATTGGGTGAATTTGAAGAGGGATGTAGCAAATTTTGTGGCAATGTGTTTTGACTATCAGGGAGCAAAAGTAGAGTGTAAAGATCCAAGTGGACTGTTGCAACCGATCATGATGCCAGAGTGGAAATGGGAGGTCATTTCCATGGATTTCATCACAGGGTTTCTGAAGACAGTGAAACCACATTATTCCATTATGTCATTGTCGACAAACTAACAAAGGCTTCACATTTCATTCCAGTGAAGTTTACATTCCCAACTAGCGATGTGGCGTAGGTATTCATCAGAGATGTAGTTAGACTGCACAGTGTTCCAAAGAAGTTTGTGTCAGACAAGGATTTGAAGTTCACTTCCAAGT
This sequence comes from Pinus taeda, assembly GCA_000404065.3. NCBI lineage: Eukaryota > Viridiplantae > Streptophyta > Pinopsida > Pinales > Pinaceae > Pinus > Pinus taeda. The sequence continues at coordinate 62,267 of APFE030447045.1, forward strand.
TTTGGAAGGAGATATTTGTAGGTTTGGGCACAAAGTTGGCCTTTAGCACAACTTATCATCCACAGACAGAAAGGCTCAAAAGTATATTGGAGGAGATTTTAAGGATGTATATGATGCATCAACAATGGAAGTGGGAAGAATATCTCCCTTTGGTAGAGTTCACATAAAACAACTGTTATCAAGAGTCATTAAGGATGAGTCCTTTTGAGGCATTGTACGAGTGAAGGTGTAACACTCCGATTAGTTGGAATGATCCGGTTAGCATGGTATTGATTGGACCAGATATTTTGGCAGACATGGAATAAGAGATGCAGATGATCAAGAAGAATCTAAAGGCATCACAAGATACACATAACAGTTATGCAGATAGGAACAAGTTCTTCAAGGAGTTCTAAGTTCAAGAACAGGTGTACTTGTGTATCAAACCAAAGAAGAGCTCCTTGCGGTTTGGATCATGTGCTAATCTAGCACCACAGTTTTGTGGACCCTTTAGTATCATTGAGAGGATTGGGATAGTAGCTTATCGACTTGCACTGCCTCTGACAATGAAATTCTATGATGTTTTCCATGTTTCTTTTCTTAAGAAGTAAGATAAGGATATTGATCATGTGATTGACTGGTCTGTATTGCAGGTGGAACTAGATGGAGAATTCCAGCTGGAGCCTCAGTGTATATTGCCAAAAAAAGTGCTCATGCTCCAGAACCAAGAAACCAAGCAAGTTAAAGTGTAATGGAATCACTTTAGGCTCAATGAAGCTACATGGGAGATGGAGTATCAGATGTGGGCTATGTATCCTTCCTTATTTGCTGGTTGAGGAAAAGCATCTTTGATATGGTGGTTTGGTATATGCTTTATAGTGCCTTGGTAAATGCTTTATGGTGGTTTTATATGTGCTTTATGGTGGTTTGATATGTGCTTTATGGTGGTTTGGTATATGCTTTATGGTTTTTGATATATGCTTTATGATGCTTTGATATATGCTTAGATATGGTGTTTAGTATATGTTTTAACATATGTTTTGGTATATGATTTGATATATGTTTTGGTATATATTTTTGGTAATGTTGCTATATGTACACATGTATATGGATGTAAATATTTCCATGAGGTATGTTATAAAGCTCCACTATGCAATATGAGTGTTATGTGATTATGATTATGTTGTCATGTTACTATGCTATCATGTAGTTATATTATCATGATGTTTTGATTTGAGGAGATATTTCATTGTAAATATTGCATTGAATTGTGTTATAAAGCTCCATGAGCGGTATTTCTTGTTTCAACAAGATTCTAAGGTATATGTGTGATTGAAAAATGAGGATGGTGTCCCCCAAGGGGGAGGTTTCTGTAACAATCCTGGTAAAAATTCCATGTAATAAAAGTTAAAAACAATAACCACGCTTGATGGCATACTTATTCTAAGTTGAATGTTGGGAAAGAAATCCTAGGGGTTGTTCATTTAATTGTTTATGGCTAAGGAAATTGACAAAGGCAATGGTTACGGCTTTGGAAAGGAAAAAATGGAATTTTGGCAGAATTATTTATGAAAATAATGGAAATAGGAGAAAAGGGAGGTGAAAGATCACAGGTTGCATGTGAGGAGGAAACTGAAGGAAAATAAAGAAAATAGACGCCTCATTCATAAAAATGCTTCTGAGGATCAATTGGTAACCTTTTGCCATTTTAGCTTTGGAGCTCTCTCGTTCTTCTCTCTCTCTCTCACTTTTGGACACTTAGAGTTTCTTGGAGAAATTTGGCATTGGAGAAATAAATTCAAAGAAGGAAAGAGGAAGAAAATATCAAGTCGGGAAAGGCAAGACCAAGCAACTAAAATAGGATTCATTGCAGGTATCAACTTCCATGTGTATTTTCCTTGCTAGATTTGGCATGCATGGGATTGGATGTGTTTCTTTTCTACCATGGCATGGCTTTTTCCATGTGTGATAGTATTTTTAGCCTAGCCTTGCCATTTCCTGATAGCTTTGATGAGATGCATTCTTTCATTCAGTTTATGTGGGATGGCTGGATTGCATTCGAAACCTAGTGGGGTGGATCTCTGAATTGAAAAACATGTGGACTGAGTGGTCTTTAAACCAGACTAAGGATCAAGAAGCCAATGGCCTAGTAACCCCTAAACCAAAATGTGGGTTGTCGTAAAGCCATATTGTGTGCCTCGGTGGGCCTAGGAATCCTTTCCAGTGAATGGAAGGATATACGGCAAAGGAAAGAGGTGGATCTTCTCTTCGTTGAGCCTAGTGGTCCTGGGATGGGATGCATAGTAAATCCTAGATAGTATGTCTCAGAGTAGGGCCTAGTGATCCCTGGAATAGACTATAGATGTGCAGTAAAGCCTGAGAGACTAGGAGGCATTCAAATTCCTCATGGTGTAGGCAGCGAACATTGGTGGCATCCATGTTGATTGGTGTTTTTGGTGTGTTCTATGAGTCCCACATTCATTCTTGGAATATGGAATAGGGCTGATTGGTTGAAGAGAGGCTTGGCTCAACAAATATATGGTTGGGTTGAACGTGTTAGTCCCGGCTCTGGTTGGTTCATTAAATTCATTAATGATAAATTCATTACCTTGATTTTCATGTGTAAATGTATTGACGTATATCTAGATTCTGATGGCTGATATGTCTATCATAAATCTGTTTCCATTATTTTAGCTGTATGTACATTTTATGACAGGAGCTATGTATGTCTCTCAACATTTTTTCACTTTTATATGAATGGATAATGTGTCTATGACCTAATATAGGATAATGTAGCAATTGACATGAGTGAACAATGGTTCGTAGAGATTCTCAAATAAGTATGAGATCCCACACTTAATTTTGTTGTTTACACCGGTAGGTTACATTTTCATGATGTGTTTGAAGAAATGCATGTCATGGCTAGTAGGGGTATGGTTATGGTCTTACTAAGCTTATTGATTTTGCATCATTGTTTCCTTATAATTTCATTGATTTCAAGTTATCACTCCATTATGGGCAGTGACCTAGGCTCTGGGCCTGAAAAATTGGTTGAAATCTTAGGGTCGCTAGCAAATAACTTGAAACTTTGGTCTTTGGTTACTGGTAAGCAAGCTTGTGAAAGCAACTTTGGGTTTCTATCCACTCCCTTGCCCATATCATGAGAGTGATTGTGGCCTAAGAGATCCAAAACAACAACGGGATCTAGGGATAGGATGTATGAGTGGTTGACTTGTCTCTGAAGGCTTTTGTTGATGATGTTGGATGACTATGTGTAATTTTCCATCGATCCCACTTCCTTAAGGTCACATAGGAGGTCAAATCTGATCATAGTAGCCTCTCGTCTCATGTTTACTCCTGTTGGCATGGTTACTTGGGTGGATGTCAGAGGATGGTGTTACAAAATCACTATGATCATATCCTAGTTTAATAACTAATTCTTCCAATGTTTTGATTCTAGTTTCTTTGTCCATAGAGGACATCCGGTCAATCTTAAGCGGTGAGTGCATATTGTTTAGTGAAACTTGCAATTTTGAAGCAATCATGGCAAATCTGGTTAGAGTTGAATAAATCATGTCACCTTCCTTCTTATGCAAATTGATCTGATAGATTTCATGAACTTATTTAGTGTCCACTGAAAAAAATAAGGCCTTATAATCTTCAACATCTTCAAGGGCTAACACTTTGGGTTCCAAAAAGGCCATTTGAAACTACCCCTTCAATGAGTTAAAAGAAGACAACAACTTGTGTTGAGTGGTGGTAGTTTGTTTCCAAAATTCTAAGTATGTAGAAGTTTTGAGAGATTCATTATTTAACTTAATCTCTTTGTGGCTTGTGAAAATACTTGGCTGTGGTGGAGTCTAAGAAGTAGAAGAGATAGGAGGTTCAATGGTCTCTTCTACATAAGGGAGAGAGGTGGTAGGGGTGCCTATCAAAACAAAATTAGTCTGCTCCTGTGCATCCCTTTCATTTGAAGATTCTTCTTGAATGGTGGTCACTTGAGGACTAGCTCTACTATCAATTTTGGTTTTGGTCTATTGATCCCTCTTCCTTCTCATGAAAATAGAAAATTGGCAGCCTTTGTTTCTGAGTCAGTGGGAGACATGATTTCCCTTGGCCTCTTACTTTGTTTGTTTTTAGGAATGAGAATTTTTAACGAGAACTAACTAACCAACTTCTCTTCGGCCTCCTGTAATGTATTTTCTGCCCATTCCTCTTAGTTAGCATATTGTTCTATCTCTGACATTTGTGTATGAGGATATGGAGTACTTTTTTGTTCAACTCTTAGCTTAGAGATTACTCCCAAGGGGTCATAGGACCATGTAAAACTAAGTTTGAACTTCATCTAATTTAGAACCACTTCCACCTCCTTTGGCACTCGTCTCATGTTTATAATATAAGGGCCTACTTGTGCCTTTAGGTTGAACTATGATTCCTTCTTTTTGGAAAAAAAATATAGTTCATCCAAATTTAGCATCTGTTTGGCATACTCCAAAGAAAAATCCTCAATGACGTAAAGAGTGGTAATCTATAAGGAGGAAGCTCACATCCATAAATTATGATTTTTGTATAATTTTGGTTTATATACCACTCTTCGAACTTTCACTATTCTAAGAGGCATAAGACTTTCTTGATATATGGAGATGTCCTCGGTATAATACCATTGCATAATAAACACAAACAGGTGTGAAGGAATTGGTCCAAAAAATATGTATAAGTGTACTCCTTTGAATTTCTTCTGACCAGAGAAGTCTAATGGATAACTGACAATGGGTTACCCAAGTCATCCATCTTCTATAACTAAAACTTGAATCTACCTGCTTTGTAATATAACATGAGATACACTAACACTAATTGATATTTAAATACATGTTGAACTTTGACTTTCATAAATTGATCATGCATGGCATCAGATAAAAAATGGTTGTAATTAAATAAAACTGAAGGATTTTTCCCATTTGTGAACAATGATACAAATCCTAAAACTACTTCATCAACCCACTGGTCTGTATAATAACCTAGTAAGTGACTCACCATGGAATTACCTTCTTTGACATTTTTGGGAAAATGGAAATAGGGTATGGGGGATTTGTTTTGGGTAGCTCAATGTTTTCAAGGAGAAAATATTTAAAGATATGGGATTTTGGGGAAATGTAATTTTTTTAGGAAAATGGATACACGAAGACTTGGGGATTTGTTTTCAAAGCTTGGAAAGTACTCTAAAGAGAAATGGAAAAGATAATTTCATCATTTTTGGAAATCGTTGCTTTCTTGCTAGGAAGGTATCTGAGGTAACACTAGGTGAAGAAATCATGGAAGAAATGGGTTTAAGGGAAGATAAAGTGAGGGAGAAAGGACTCCCAGATACTGAAATCATCGCTCTAGTCAAGGTACTTTTTCTTTGCAAAATTTTGGAGTTTGTATATGTCGAACTCATAGTCAGTCTCGACAATTCTATACTGGGTATCGATCAAGGGAGTTTTATCAAGGTCTAGGATAGGGGAAATCATGGGATCTTCCTCAATCATCTTTCCCTTTCCTTTCTACACTGAATTTTTTAATTACAGAAGAAGATGAAGGGATAAGATTCCCATAATGCTTAATTATATGAATTGGTGCAGAGGGATGGCTGACAGATAGTGCTTGATGGCTTTCGATTGATCGAACTTAACCTGCATAGACTGAAAAATCATGGAAGGAAACGAATGCAGGATCCTGGCATGTTTTTCTAATTTAAATGACAGAGGATAATAATGAAATAGTTACCATTAAAGGAGCGAGGGTAGTTAATTAGGAAAATGATCGATCGGTGGGATTAATTAATGCATAACATTTAATTCATGGGTAATTTGAATGTTCAATGGTCAAATGAGGTGGAGGGATGACGTGGAAAAGGGATGAGTTCCATGGCGTGACTTAGAGGGCGAAAGGGAGGACAAGTCATGTAGGCAGATAGGTGGAGGTGATGGGCAGAATTGACGAGGAGACAATGGGGGGTGGGGCGGGGGAGGAGCGATATATGGTTTTGGAATGGGAAGCCCCGAAAAAATAGTGGAGATTACACGTCAGTCCAAATAGCATGGGCACAACCAGATTTCTGGGACCCCCCCATTAATGGTTGATAGTATTGGGGGGGTCTGAAATCCTCCTCCCACTATTGATCTGAGTGGGAGTCATTTTTGTTATTGATTGGAACACGATCTTTACTCACAAAATGACAAATAATAATATGAAGCACATATAAATATATAACCAATTTTTTATGAGAAATATCAATTTAAAATCAGATTTTATTTCAAAGTCTAGGCAACATTTAGACTAGCAAGCCATATGGGTCTTATTTTTTATTTTTTTAATTTCTTTTATTCTTTTATTTCACACATGTTTTTCTTCCCCTTTTACTTTCTTTTCTTTTCCTATTTTTTCTGTTTTTCCCTCTTTTTCTTTTTTCTTTTCTTTTTATTTTTTCTTTTATTTCTATTTTTTACTCCTTTTGAGCTAAACAAACTTGAAATTAAAATTATTTTTTTACAACATCCTAATGGGATGAAAATTTATTAAAAATACAGGACCCCTATATTTATAGGACCCTAACACTTACCTCGTTGTGGCCTTGGTAAACCTAAAACAAAATCCATACTCACCGAGTCCAATGGTCTGCTGGGAATGGGAAAAGGAGTGTATAGTCCAACATTTTGGCTCCTCCCTTTCGCATGCTGACATAGTCTGCATTTTCTCACATATTTTTTCACATCTCCCTTCATCTTTAGCGAGAAATAATTTTTTTCTATCTACCCAAATGTTTTGTCCACACCAAAATGCCCTGCTAATAGTCGATTGTGCTTTCCTTGAATCAAAGTCTCTCTCATTGAGCATTAAGGGATACATAACTAAACTGTTCTGGAACAACAAACCATACAACAACATAAACTCCCTACATGGGATACTATCTCTGCTCACAGGTTCTTTCATGCTTGAAAGGCCTCTCAAAAATCAGCATCATCCTCATAAAATCCCTTGAAATAATCAAAGCCCAAAACATGTACATGGAACTCCTACATGATCGAACTCCTCCTTCTTAGAGCATCGACTACCTTGTTCTCTTGTTCACTCACATGTTTCAGAACAAAGGTGAAACTTTAAGGAATTCCACCCACTTGTCATTATTATGGTTCAAATTTTGTAATTTCATTATATATTGTAATGCAGGTTTTCAGTGAACAAAAAAAACTCCCTGGGCATCAAATAGTGTCTCTAATACTTCAATGCTTGAACCACCACATATAATTCCTTGCCTTATGAGGAGTATTTCTATTTTTAATCATTCAAATTCTCGTTGAAATATGCAACAGGTTCAACTTCTTGACTCAATATTGCTCCAATGGCTATTCCTCTAGCATCACATATCACTTGGAAAATATGATTGAAGTCACGTAGCTTCAACATGATTTTTCAGTGATATTTTTCTTCAAGAGATGGAAACTTCTCTCTGTTTTTATTGTCCAACAAAATGTTTTTCTATCTTTCTTGGTTGTTTCAATGATGGGTGCACAAATACCACTAAAAAACTTGATGAACTTCTGATAGAAGCTAGCTAAGCCATGAAAGATCCTAACTTCGAAAATGTTCTCGGGTGAAGGCCAACTTACAATCATCTCTATTTTCTTTGGATCCATTTTCAGCCCATCCTTTGAAATGACAAAGCCTAAATATACCAACTCAAACTTCATGAAAGTACATTTATTCAGGTTAATAAATAGTTTATACTATTGCAACATTTCTATAGCATACCTTATAGGGATGAGGTGTTCTTCCTTTGCTCAATTGAAAATAAAAATATCATAAAAATAAACAATAGTAAACTTACTCATGAACTCCTTAAAGACCTCGTTCATCAACCACATGAAATTACTTGGTGCATTCGATAGTCCAAATGGCATGACCAGTGATTCATATAGTCCGTTATTAGTCTTGAAAGATATCTTCCAATAATCCCTTTCTCTGATCTATATCTAATGGTAACCACTCTTCAAATCAAACTTTGAAAAGTAGGTTTCTCCACTCAAACAGTCCATCATGTCATCCATCCGTGGAAATGAAAATATGTATCTGATTGTGATCTTGTTGATTTCTCTAGAATCTATCCACACCCTCCATTATCTATCTTTCTGTGGAATAAGTACCGCGGAAACATCACATGGACTTAAGATCTCCCTTATCAAGCTTTCTTCCACCAGTACTTGAACCTGTTTATAGGTTTTAACCCAGTACAAAAATTACCTGCATATGAATTCTGAAACCGAAATAAACAAAGGTAATTTAGCATAATACATAAAACAAATATTCAAAGAGATTTTCCCCTAGATCGTAAAACTAGGACTACCAGATTGATTTTTCATTTTGTTCCTTTCAATGTTTCAATACATATATATACATGTTGAAGCATCCAATACCATGGACTGAAAACCATTGCACCCAAAACCATGTGCAAAAACCACGCACAAAACGATGGACAAAACCATGGGTCCAAATAAAAAAAATTCCCTCGGGTGCTACCCTGGACCCCGTAAAGGGGGGCTAACCACCCCCCTCAAACCCCCTGTGATTCCCCCACTACACATCGGTGCAATGACGGGGGGGCTCCACGCCCCCTCTAACCCCCTGGTTTTGCTACGGAGGCTAATCGTAGAAAGAATATAACATAACCCAACATTGTTTCCTTATCTCATCATTCACCTTAGGTGTCATTTGGTAAGAAACTTTATTCAAAAGGCTTGATCCTAGTATTAGGTCTATGTGATGGTTGATACTCCTCTTAGGTGGCATCTCACTTGGAAAATCATATATTACGATATAACTAAACACATGCAACATCTCTTGAATCTTAATAGGTAAATATGCAATTTCAGTGTGCAGAAGTATTACCTTTGGTTTGTAGATCATCACATAGATGACCTCTTTTTTCTCCATTTGTTGCAAAAATTCCTTACCTCCTAGGAGTATTCCTTATGAGCTACTTGTCCCAGTAGTACTCTCCTCCTCAAATGGTACAAGAGTGTGTTTGATACAATCATTTTCAAACTTGAAGGCATTATCCTCTCCATCATGCACCACTTTCTTATCAAATTGCCAAGGCCATCCCAAAAGAATGTGGCAGGCATCCATTGGCATGTTGTCACAAACTATCCTATCCTTATACCTTCCTATCTGGAACTACACTTCACTCTGTTTACTCACCGATAATTGGTGACCTTTCTGTAGCCATGGCACTTTATATGGTGTTGGGTGCTTCAATATTTTCAATATAAGTTTCTCAACCATTTCAGTGGAAACTAGATTATCAATGCTTATTTTGTCAATCACCACCTTGCAGCACTTTCCTCTGCCCTTGCAAAAAATCCTAAACAAGGATTTTATTTTTGCTAGTTCAACAACCTTCTTGGCTAGTTTCAAAAATACATTATTCATCATTAAGGCTTCTCCCACCTCTGGTGTAATTTCTGCCATACATGTTTGTGCTTTTTCTACTTTAGGATGAGCTACATATGCATCTCTCTATCCTCCTTTTTCATTCTCAGGACATTGAAAATATTTGTGATCTAGCTATCCATATTTATAACATGGATAGATAGTCTATTTGCCTCTTCCTCTACCTCTACCTCTCATATAAAGTATTCCTCCTTTGGATTCACCTTCTTTCTCATGTTTTCCTTGTTGTCTTAAGCTACTTGCATCATTCTTTTGAGCTGAAGTTTTCCCTCTTCTAGCTATTTTTCCTCTTTCTTTAGTAAAACCATAGTCTCTACTTGAATTTTGCTTCCCTTTGATCTTTTCTTCTGGCTTCAAGGAAAACTCATATGCTTCTTCAATCATCCTGGGAGAAATCAATTTGATTTCATCTTGATCTCCAACTTCAAACAATTGATGTACCTTGTTGTTTTTTTGGGGGTTTCTTATACATTACCTTCTCCCAAATTCACTTTGTAAAACTCCTCAGTATAATCTCTGAATGTCAGCAACGTTTTCTTGAGGTTGTGCATCTTCTTGTAGAGTGATGGTTGATAGTCCTTCAGTAGAAAATTCACCTTCATATTTTCTACCATCCAATCCCAACTCTTTATCAATGGGTTCTCCTTTTTTCTCCTTTCAACCTGCACATTGTCCCACCACAATGCAACATGTCCTTTCATCCTAGTTACAACAAATTTTATCTGCTTGTCTTCTTCAATCTCCTCATACTAAAAATACTTGTCTAGTTCATTGATCCAATCCATCAAATTATCGGCTACCAAGATACCATCATAGGTAGACAATTCAAGTTTTTGTCTTGAGCTTGAGCTTAACACTGACTTCAACAGTTTAATTTCTGGATCTATGCCTCAAACATGGTTATGTGAGCAATAAGAGAAATTTCAATAGTTTAAATGAGCTTACAACCTTTGTATCTCTTGTTGGAATTAGATATGGGTCTCCCTCTTCGACCTTGTGCTCTTCTTGCTCGCATAGTTCTGCCTAAAATACGACATTGATACCACAAATTGATGGCAATAGGAAGACTGAAAGGAAATATGTACTCCAAAATGCAGTGCATAAAATTCAGGTTGTGGGCATCGCTAAATATTTTCATAGCACTCTTTTAAAAACCTATGGCCACTACGAGATAATGTTATAGCACTCCAAAAAACTATGTTTTTGACTTTTTGAAGGTGAGAAAGCTTTCTTCTCTATAAAATCAATTTGTCCACAATATAGCATGTTCCCCAAATCTTCGAATGATCTCCTCCCACCTATCCTCATCACGTTTTCTCCCTTACTCAAGTTAACGGCCTGAATTTCAGTTGAAGGAATAATTTTTTCCTGCACAAACAGAGGTGTTGCAAAAATAGTTCGAAGGTCATGGTAAAAAGGCATGCATAACCAACCACTTCTCTCATAAATCAAATGTTTACAAGCATATAACACTACAAAAATGGTGACATGAATTCTAAAATTTAAAATGGTGTGTACATAGTTCAAACAAGATATAAGAAACTACAGATTTATGAATAAATTTATGAATATATATGTTGTTGCACATTAATTTCATTCATTTCAAACCTACAAGCTCAGATGCATGAGAAGAGATACTCCTCCTCCCATTCGATGACTCTTTATTCACAGACCTGAATGGTTCATTTCCTCTTCTCTCCAAATGAGGGAAGTTGAAAAGACACTTTGTGAGCTAATTACTAAAATGAGAAATAACTTTTAAATTACTATACTCTTCGAATTATTCCAATCCTATAGTTAAAGAAAATATCTACAATCCTAGAAACAAAAAATGAATTTTCCAACTCAACATGTGGCCAGTCCACCACACTGTTAGGTGATGCTCTAGTTCTTCATTATGAGCTCGTCTAATGCTCCTGCATCACCTCTCCTCTCATAGGAGTAGGATCAGTCAAATCAGTAGGTGGGTACCCACTCCATCGTACTACATTTAATATAAATGTGGCATAAATATGTCGCCCCCTCAAACTCCTAACCTGGTGTTCCCTATGAGCTATATGAGCCATCCAATAGAATTTTAAGATTTTTTTTTTAATCAAAAAAATAATTAAAATTCCTACACCTAACTTTAACATAGCACCCAAAAAAAAAAAATTATTATCAACTATTATACAGGAACACAAATAATAATATGTCCTAAGGACATAATAATAGAGTAGTAATTATTAATTTTAAAATTGTTAATTATTATTGTTTTTTTTTTTAATAAAAGTTTTTATAGTAAAAAGATAATTATTAATAATTATCTATGAATATTTTTATTAGTAGTTAAGATAGAAATCTGAGATTTATTTCAAAGATAGTTAATGTTTTGGCTTTTCAATTTAGTTAAAAAAATTACCATGCCCACAAATGTCAAAATTTACACTGTTTTTTATTTACATGTCTTTTCTTAAATGTGTATGTATGTTGAACTCAAAACCATATGAAAAATTTAGTTGATTATCCTTAGTTGGTTGTCCTTGATTTGTGACCTCAATGTTGTAGAATCTTCCATAGGAGTACAATTTCTTTCTCTGATTTATTTTTTATCAAGAATGTTTGAATCATTAGCATGAGTTATTTGTTGGGGATATGTGAGGGATTTCAAACCTATATTTTTTTTTTCTTCCACTGTTCATATCCTAATTTGCTCCTATAATACATATTCAGTATCCTTAGCAACCTTAAGATGACTCCTATTTATCCACTGATGATAAAATTCTAAGTACTCTTCTTTGATTTACTTCTACACCTACAACCAACATGAGGAGGAGAATGGAATATGTCTAACATAATGAATTTGGCTACTACACTAGAAGAATATGAGTGTATCAACATGATTCCTTGCATCATGTTTTTCAATGGTGTCAACAATGTTGCTTGAATGTTTACACAACAAGTTTGAAATAAAATTAATTAGGATATCATGATTTTCTACAAGGCACAATTTTCTCCTAGATTTCTTCCTTTTAATTTTGATAAATGGTGATTCAACCTATTCTATGATATTATGACTGACATATTTGCAAATTCATCTTGCCAAATTGAAAATAATAACCAATTGATATGGATATGATAATAATTTTATAATTCTATTCTATTATAAACCCAATTATGTAATTTATAATGAATTAACAAATCTCATATATCATAAATGAGAATGGTTCAAAGAAATATAATTGATTGATTGTTATATTTTTACGCTATAGGAACTACATAACAATCACTCTTTCTAATTATGATAGTCCAATAATTTTATGAATTGTATGGCCAAATAAATATTAGAACACCACCCTTTTTCAAGGCTAACAAAATGATATCATTAATTATTTTGTTAGATTTATATTTTTTAGGCTACATTAATGAAATCCATGCAAACAAATTATCTGATGGACATGAGAGCAGAATTAGGGCCTAACTTTATATTGACACCCATGGGATTGCAAATGAATATCCTCATTGACAAGAGAGTTGATTTATACTATGACTCAAAATTAACACATAAAGAATGTAGATATTATTTTCACAAATCACTAATATTTCATGATGATCAATCACAATAGTATAATATATGTGCACTACATCTCCTAATGTGACCCCTAAGTCATTTTTCTCCTTTAATTTTGTCACACAACCATCCAACCATCTTCCACAATCTGTTCCTTTTCACTAGCCCTCACATCTCAAGCATGGGATCCATCATGGGATTCTAGCATGATTAGGCATGGGTACCCCTCCACAAACTAGTGATTTCTTTCCATCATCCAAATCCATATGATGAGATGTTTGTTTATATTACAAGTTGAATATTTTGCATAAAAGTTGGATTCACAATTATACTGAGAGGGGGGGAGGAATGAATCGTTATTTAAATATACTCAAGCATCATAAAACATCAATCTCATAAATTAAACAAGAAACACAAGATATACATGGAAACCCTTATGAGAGAAAAATACAATTTTTTTCTATGAAAATTTTTGTAGTAACCGACCTCCTATTACATCAATTTGTAGGCACCAACCTATAATAAACATGGATCCCCTCGGATATTTTGTAGGCAGCAACCTACAAGAGTCATGGATTCCCTCTGTTGTTTTCTAGACACCAACTATTAGAAATGTAGATCATTACGGAGAGGGAGGGGGTGAATCAATGGTGATGGAACTTATACATTTTTCAACAATTGATTAATCTTTTAACCATATACAATGTAAAATATCCGAGGAGAAATCGGATCATCATGACATAGCACAAAACCACAACAATAATCCCACACATAAGACAATAATGATTTATGGTTGAAACCCACAAGGCGATAAAAACTACTCGTTGTTGTTGTGCTACTTCTCGTTCTCTTATAATTATGTAAATAGAATATTTTACATATTTCAGCTAGACACCAACAGCCAGGAGCCACTACTCTTTTGACAGTATTTTTGGCCACCACTAGTCAAAAAGTCTCTGCTCACATGACTTTGCAGGAAACGACCATCTAGAAACCAACACTCCCAATAAGCCTTACCTGACCAACACTAGATGGAGATACCACTCCCAATATATTGTTTTTCTAAAAACCACCAATAAGGATCCACCATCCCTATCTTGTTCATCCATTACTTAAAAAACACCACCACCTCCTCAAACTCTCAAAGCCACACTTTCATTCATTTTCAAATGGACTCCAAGGAAAACTACACAACACAAGAACAACATTTTAGTCCTCTGTAAAATAATAAATTTGATAGAAAACAATCTCTGCATACCAAACAATAATCTAATAAACACATTAACAACAACAGAATAGATAAGATAGATATTTAAAGCTCCTTTTGGACCATCTCCTCGCTCTTTGCTCAAAATCCTAAGTTAAACATGCTTATCCTACCTACTTCCACTTATGTTCTATCTTTACAAGTCTTCATGAGATCTGGATAGTCTACTCTAATTGCACACTCTTCTCCTCAAACATGCTAAAAATACATGCAACCTCTCCAACATGAAGCTCTGTCCAATAAATAGATGATCTAAAGTGATTAAGACAATAATTACCAAGGAGTAGAGAGCTCAAACAACTTTGTTCATACACTCGTGAATTCATCTAGTATTTTTAACATCTCTCCTCCTTGACCAGATCCTCCAGTATCTTCATTAAAGGAGAGAGATGATCAACTTTAATCATTTTCTAGATGACTTCCTCAAACCTTTTTATGAATTACCAAGTGTAAAAATCAAAGGAATTGCCCCTGGAAATAACCTAAGTGCGCGCACAATTCATAAATTTCAGCTAACTGGACATAATGCAGCGCGAACACACAAAACCTTTGTTATAACACACTTTATAGGATGATACATGCATTATGGATATAATACACCTTTGAGGCACTTTATTGCATTGTATCACACTTGATTCCCTAGAACCTGCATTATAACACACATTTTGGGCTCAAACCTTCCATCTTCCACCTGATTTGTAGATCAACTCTTTCGAAATGTGTCTAGCATCTCTAAGCTTTATCACAATCCATACTAGATCACTAGGCCCTAACCAAGACTCCAGTCTCTGGGCTTTACCATATATCTTATACCAATATTCCTAGGCCCAATCGAGACTCCACCCTCCAAGATTTACCATATATCCCATCCCGAGATTCCTAGGCTTGATGGACACCACCCACCTCTAGGATTTATCATATATTCCACTACTCATCATATGAGGATTCGTAGGCCCACCAAGGCAACAAAAAATTTGGGTTTACCTCAACCCATAATCTAGTTCAGGAATCACTAGGCCATGTGTACTTTCTTTCAGAGATCCACCTCACTCAAGTTTGAATCCATCCGAGAATCCAACTCAACCAAAAACATGAGAGCCCATCACACCATGGTTATTAAAAAATTTTAAGGCAAGGCTGAAGAACATTGTCACACTTGGAAAAACCCATGCCCATTACAACAAGAGAACCATAACACACATGCATAACCATGCATGCCAAAACTAGTAAGGAAATAGTACATGCAAATTGATACCTGCAAATAATCCCATTGTAGCTACTTGATCCTACTCTTGCTTGCTTGACCTTTGCTTCCTCTTGCCTTCTTTTCTTTCCTTAATCCAATGTTGAAGTGCTCCAAGAAAATCCTAAGTGTCCAAGAGTGTGATAGAGATAGACTAAAGAGAGAGCTCCAAAACTGAACTAACAAAAGATACCAACTGATCCTCAGAAACCTTTTTATTAATGAGGCCTCTATTTTCTTCAATTTTCCATTATTTTCCTTCATTTTCCTCCTCACATGAAACCTATGACCCTTAACCTTCCTTTTCTCCTAATTTCCATTATTTTCATAAATAAAATGGCAATTGATGCCTCATGCCTTTCCAAATATTTTTCCATTTTGATGCAGGAGCATCCGGACTTAGCCAGCAATGTGCTTGTATGTTCACATGTTGTGGCTAACATGAAATGAATTTCATTGACCTAAATGGTCAAATCAATTTTTAGTACAGAGGGTTGGATCTCTTGAATTTATTTTTCCTTAAATTATCGTAATAATTGGAACATTATATTATTTTTAGAATAGGCGATAAGTTGTTAGGATAGGTGTGTATCAAATCTTGAGAATAGGGATTTAATTGTTGAACTGATAAAAATAGAGATTGAGTTGTCAATGTAGTCAGAATAGGATTTGATCCATTAAAGAGGGAAAAAATGTAATGATAGAGGGAGAAGAAAAGGAGTGAGAGGAAAAAAAGAGATAGGGTTTGAGAGTGAAAAAATAGAGGTCAGGCAAATTGATGTAATCAAGCAGAGAGGGCCAAGACTCCGTAATTCTTTTTTACTCAAATAATTGATCTAAGTGTGATATGTATGTGTTGTTCTTGGTGTAGAAATTCCTTTGTAATCTGTGTATCTGTGTTCTAGACCCTAACCAGGTATTATTCTTCCATTTATGTGTTTTATTAAAAATATCAGTTAAATAGAATTAAGGGTTTTATTTCAAGTCCGTAGACTAAGTGCTAACCCTTTTTTCATTATAAAGGAACGTGGGAAGTATTCCAAAACAGTGAATGGTATCTCACGTGGTATAAAACTGGTAAATGGTATTTTTCTAAATCGCGCAATTAACTTAAGGTGGTGATACGTAGCACAAAGAAACCACTTATCTCGCATTCTCTCGAGGTGCTATCTATCATGCTAATAATCACATGATATTGCACGACATCCATTGGATTTGGGTAAATGAGATCAACGGTGAAGATTGAAGCACTCGGGGAGTAAAAAAGTCAAAGTGGGACACACGGAGATTGGTCAGGTAAGTGAGACCTTTAGACTAAAACCCATGCGTATAATATGGTTAACATGTGATTCATTAGTTTTACAACAAAAATCTATTTTGGATTAGGAAGTCCACATCATTTGGTATCAAAGCCTGAGGATTAAGTTCTACTACAACAAACATGCCACCTAGAAGAGGAGTTGGCATAAGTCAGGAAAGACCTGTAGCCAATGCATTTTTGCTAGAAGAGATTCGACACCTACGTAAAATGATGGAGACAATGGAAACTGCTCAAAGGAGAGCACCTGATGAAGGAGATGTCAGTGTTGTAGAGGAATATTCTAAGGAATAAGAAGAGGATGAAAGTGAAGCTGTCAAAGTTCTCAAAATATTGGCCAAAGAAAGTCGAAGATCAAATATGGAAATACCTTTGTATGATGGGAACCTCAATGTAGAAGAGTTGATGGACTGGATCAGTTCATTAGGCAAGTATTTCAACTATGAGGAGTTTGATGACAAAAAGAAGGTGAAATTTGTAGTTACTAGATTGAAGAGCCATGCAGCTATCTGGTGGGATGAACTACAAACATGCAAAGAGAGAAAGGGGAAGCCCAAGATCAAGCAGTGGTATAAAATGGTGAGTAAATTGAAAGGTAAATTCATGCATTTGAGGCAAAAAGGAATGATTGTCAAAGAATAGATGGAAGAGTTTTATAAGATGAGCATTAGAGAAGGACATGCAGCGGATGATGTAGAAAAGGTAGTCGGATACATCAATGGCTTGAGATATGACTTACATGATGAAATCAGTTTTTTGAGTCTACAAACCATTGAAGATGCCTATCAAGTAGCTTTGAAGGCAGAGGAGAAGATGTTGAGGAAGAAAAATCAGAGGAATAGAGGAAAAATTCCAAGAAGAGGTAGAGGAACTACCAGATCAAGATTCTAGCACTCTCAGGGTGAAGTAGGAGGTTCAAGTAGTAGACCTCCATAAAGAGGAGACTTTGGTAGAGGAAGATTTGCACCAAGAGGAAGAGGCAGAAGAAGAGAAATTCAATGTTACACATTTAGGGAACAGGGACATGGATCATGGGACTGTCCTCATAATAAAGAAGCAAATCAGCAAAATGTGAATATGGTTGAGGCAAAGGAAGAAAATATCAAAATTGTAAGTAAATAAGAACCACACGAAGTAGGAGAATCGTTGTTATTGAAAACGGTATTGCTTAAAGAAAAAAAAGAGACAGGAGAGCCAGCTTAGAGAAAAAATCTATTCAGGACTACATGCAAGTCCAAAGGAAAATGTTGTAAAGTGATAATTGACAGTGGAAGCACTGATAACCTTGTTTCTATAGAAATTGTGGACAAATTAGGATTATTGAAAACGGTACACCCTACTCCTTACAAAGTATCGTGGCTGCAAAAAGGACATCAACTTATTGTGACAGAACAATGCAAGGTAGAGATCCAGATTGGTACTTATAAGGATGTGAAATTATTTGATGTAATGCCAATGGATGTATGTCATATATTATTGGGGAGACCTTGGCAGTTTGATTAGAAATCTATGCATGATGGGAGAAGAAACACTTACACTCTAGAGAAGGATGGAAATAAACACACACTATTTCCATTGAAGGATGAAGCAGGTAAAGAAGTGCCTAGAAATAGTGTTATGTTGATAAGTGGGAAAGAACTACTAGAAGAAGTCAAGAAGAATGAAAAGATACATTTTGTTGTAATAGGGAGACCTAAGATAATTTTGAATTCTACAAACTTAGATGATTTATTTGAAGAAATCAAAACTCTGTTAAATGATTTTGTTGATATTATTGTGGATGAATTCCCGAATTCATTACCACCAATCATGAGAATTAGTCATCACATTGATCTAATAATTGGAGAAATTTTGCCAAATAACACAACATACATGTTAACTCCTCAAGAATATGTAGAATTAGTGAGACAAGTGCAGGAACTGATGGATAAGGGATTAATCAGAGAGATCCTTAGTCCATGTATTATACCAACAGTACTGAGTCCAAAGAAAGGTGGTGAATGGCGCATGTGTACTGATCCCAAAGCCATAAATAATATTACTATCAAGTATAGATTTCCTTTACCATGCATGGATGATTTGATGGATTGTTTAAGTGGGTCAAATTATTTTACTAAAATAGATCTGAAGAGTGGATACCATCAAAAAAGGATTAGAGAACGAGATGAACGGAAGACAGCGTTTAAAACAAATACTAGGTTGTATGAGTGGTTAGTGATGCCTTTTGGACTCACTAATGCACCCAAAAAATTCATGATATTGATGAATGAAATCTTGAAGGAATATGTAGGAAAGTTTGTCATTGTTTACCTTGATGATATTCTAGTTTTCAGTCAAAGCAAAGAGGAACATCTAGAGCATCTTAAGTTGGTTATGAGAACTTTGCAGAAAGAGAAACTGCTAATAAATTTGAGGAAATGAAATTTTATGGAAGAAGAGTTAATCTATTTGGGGTTTGTAGTTTCTAAAGAAGGTCTGAAAATGGATCCTGAGAAATTCCAGGCGATTTGGAAGTGACCAACTCCAACAAACATATTTGAGGTAAGAAGCTTTCATGGTCTTGCCAGTTTTTATAGAAAATTTATCAAAACTTTTAGTGAGATTTTTGAACCAATTATTGAAACAATCATAGAAACTAATCATCCATTCAAGTGGAAAAATTAGCAGACCGAAATTTTACGTTGTTGAAGAAGAAAATTACAAAAAAACCAGTTTTAGCTTTGCCTGATTTTGAAAAAGTTTTCCAAATTGAAACTGATGCTAGTGGAGTTGCAATTGGATCAGTGTTAAGTCAGGAATAGAGACCAATAGCATACTTTAGTGAGAAACTAAATGAATATAAGAATAAATATTCCTCTTATGACAAAAAATTTTGTGTTATTGTGCAAGCTTTTAAAAAATGGAGAATTATTTGCTATGAAAGGAGTTTGTATTGTATTTTGACAACCATGCACTACAGTTCATAAACGACTTTCCAAAATTGAACTAGAAGCATTGCAAGTGGGTAGATTTTTTGCAAAGTTTTATTTTTGTGATTAAACATACAAGTGGTAAGTTGAACAAAATTGTTGATGCTTTGAGCAGGGTAAATGTCACTGTGCAAGAATTAAAATTTGGGGTTGTAGGATTTGAAGAAATGGTTGATATGTATAAAGATGATGTAGAATTCAAATATATTTACGCATTTGTACAAAATCCAGCAATTCATAATAGAAGCCAATGGTTGGATTATCTTATCCAAGGAGGTTTACTGTTTAAAAGTAACAAACTGTGTATTCCCAAATGTTCTATGAGGGAAAACATAATCAAGGGGAAACACAGTGGAGGGTTATTTGGACACTTTGGACAAGACAAAACCTTTGCTCAGGTAAAGTCTTTTTAATACTAGCCAAAGATGCAAACTGACATTAAGAAATTTGTTGAGAAGTGTAGGATCTATCAACATGCTAAGGGAAGGAGCCAAAACACAGGATTATATTAGCCATTACCAATAGTAGACCAACCATGGGATGTGGTTAGTATGGATTTTGTTTTGGGATTACTTAAAACTCAAAGAGGAAATTATTCCATTTATGTTGTGGTAGATAGATTATCTAAAATGGCACATTTCATTACATGCAAAAAGACTAGTGATGCAACACATATTGCTAATTTGTTTATTTCAAAAGTTGTAAGGTTACATGGATAGCCTATAAGTATTGTGTCTAATAGGGATACAAATTTTGTTGGGAATTTATGGAGAACTCTTTGGAAGAAACTAGGTGTCAACCTTAGTTTCAGTTCAACATATCACCCTCAAACAGATGGGCAGACCGTAGTGGTAAGCAGAAGCCTGGGAAATATATTGAGGAGTTTAGTCTATACAAATCCTAAGCAGTGGGATTTAGCACCTGCTCAGGCTGAGTTTTCTTATAATGATACTCCAAACCAAAGTACTAGGATGAGTCCATTCCAAAAAAAAATTGGCATGAATCGAAGAGGTGCATATGAGGTCAAAAATTTGGGCAAAGAGGAGACAAGAAGTGCAAAAGCTGAAGAGTTTGTAGAGCAGATGCAGAGACTGCAGGAAGATGCCAAAGGCAGATTGAGGAAAGGATTGGAAAATACAAATGGAGAGTTGATATGAAGACGAGAGAAAAAAAAATCCAAGTGGGTGATCTAGTGATGGTGTACTTGAGGAAAGAAAGGTTTCGTGTTGGGACTTACAACAAATTAAAGATGAAAAAGATAGGGCCATGCAGAATTGTGAGAAAGTTTTCAACCAATGCTTATGAAATTGAATTGCCAGAAGGGGTTGGAATATCCCTATATTCAATGTTGCATATTTGTATCCATATAAAGAGACAGAGTTAGAGCTACAGGATGAAGTTGCAAAAGATGAAGTTTAGACTTTAAATTGGGAAGAACAAATGCCAAAGACAGTCAAGAAAGAGGTGGAAGTTGTTGTGAATAAAAGAGTATCCAAAAGAACCAGAGGACAACATTATTTTCAGTATCTAGTTAAATGGAAGGGACAACCATTGGAGGATGTCAATTGGTTAACAACAATAGAATTACAGAAGTATGGAGTAAATCTTGAAAGTTTGATGAACGATTCTTTTCTTCCCCGGGAGTCTGATGTAGGAGCATATAGACTTAACCAGCAATGTGATTGTATGTTCACATGTTGTGGCTAACATGAAATGAATTTCATTGACCTAAATGGTCAAATAATTTTTTAGCAAAGAGGGTTGGATTTCTCGAATTTATTTTTCCTTAAATTATTGTAATAATTAGGACATTATATTATCTTTAGAATAGGTGATAAGTTGTTAGGATAAGTGTGTATCAAAGCTTGGGAATAGGGATTTAATTGTTGAACTGATAAAAATAGAGATTGATTTGTCAATGTAGTTTGAATAGGATTTGATCCATTAAGGAGGAAAAAATGTAATGATAGAGGGAGAAGAAAAGGAGCGAGAGGAAAAAAAAGAGAGATAGGGTTTGAGAGTGAAAAAATAGAGGTTAGACAAATTGATGTAATTGATCTGAGAGGGCCAAGACTCTATAATTATTATTTACTCAAATAATTTATCTAAGTGTGGTGTGTATGTGTTGTTCCTGGTGCAGAAATTCCTTTGTAATCTGCATATCCATGTTCTAGGCCCTAACCGGGATTTATTCTTCCATTTATGTGTTTTATTGAAAATATCAGTTAAATAGCACTAAGGGTTTTATTTCAAGTTTGTAGACTAAGTGCTAACCCTTTTCATTATAAATGAATGTGGGCAGTATTCCAAAATAGTAAATGGTATCTCGAGTGGTATAAAAATGGTAAATGGTATTTTTCTAAATCGCGCGACTAACCTAAGGTGGCGACACGTAGCACGAAGAAACCACTTATCTTGTGTGCTCTCGAGTTGCTATCTATCATGCTAGTTATTGTGTTATATTGTACGACATCCATTGGATTTTGGTAAACAAGATCAATGATGAAGATTGAAGTGCTCGAGGAGTAGAAAAGTCAAAGTGGGACCAGCAGAGATTGGTTAGGTAGGTGGGCCCTTGAGACATAAACCCACACGTATGATCTGATTAACCTGCGATTCATTAGTTTTATAGCCAAAATCTATTTTGGATTAGAATGTCCACATCACATTTCATTCGCCAATTTCCTTAGCCATAATAAACAAAATGAACACCCACACTAGGATTTTTTTTCCCAACATTCAACTTGGAATAAGTGACCCATAACCGTGATTATTATTTTTCCTTTATTAAGTTTTATTACATGTAATTTTCACTAGGGCTATTACAGAACCCTCCCCCTTGCAGGAACATCATCCTCGTTTTTCAATGACACCTACAACAACAAAAAAAAATTGCAAGAAACACATACTTCCAATGGAGCTTTATAACTTAGTTCGATGCAGTATTTACAATGTTTAACCTGCTCAAAAGCAAACTAACATGACAACCATAATGACATGACACCCATACCACTTATTGGAGTTTTCTAACATAACTCATGGTGATATTTACATCGATATACATATGTACATATACCAAAACATCACACAAAAGCATATACCAAAAAAATTCATTCAACCAATGAACATAGAAGGATACATAAACCACATATGATCTGCCATCTCTCATGTCACTTCATTGGGCCCAAAGTGCTCCCACTACACTTTAACCTTCTTGATTGCTCAGTTCCAGAGCATGAGCATTTTTCTCTGCAATATACACTAAGGTTTCAGCTGGAATTATTCATATGGCTTCACCTGCAATATAGACCATTTAATCACATGATCAACATATTTAACATATTTTTTAATAATTACACATGGAAAATATCATGGAATTTTACTGTTGGAGGCAATGCAAGTCGATAGGCTACTAATCCAATCCTCTCAAGAATATTGAAAGGTCCACAGAACTAAGGTGTCAGCTTGGCCATGATGTAATCTACAAGGAGCTCTTCTTTGGTTTGATGCACAAGTACACCTGTTCCCCAATTGAAACTCCTTAAACAACCTATTCTGGTCTGCATAAATTTTCTGTTTGTCCTGTGTTGTATTTAGATTATTCTTTATTACCTGCATTTCCTGTTCCTTTTGTTCCAACATGTCTGGTCCAATCAACACCTTATTCACTAGGTCACTCCAACTTATGGGAGTATTAAAACCTTGCCCATAAAATTCCTCAAATGTATTCATCCTCGGAGATTCCTGATACCCATTGTTGTAAGAGAACATAACCACTGGAAGATACTCTTCCCAATTTTGTTGTTGATGCATCACGTACATCCTTAACATATCTTCCAATATCTTGCTGACCCTCTTTGTTTTTCCTTCTTCCTGTGGATGATAAGATGTACTAAAGGACAACTTTATCTCTAAACTTGCAAACAACTCCTTTCAAAACTTGGAAGTGAACTTATCATCCATATCTGACACAAGATTCTTTAGAACACCATGCAATCAAACCACATATGTGATGAAGACATGTGATACATCACAAGGTAAATAAGTAGACTTCACTGAAATGAAGTGTGTTACCTTTGTCAACCTGTCTACCAGAAACATGATGGAATCATGATGTTTAGATGTCCTCGGAAAACCTATGATAAAATCCATCGAAATGACCTCCCATTTCCACTCTGGAATCCCAATCGGTTGTAGTAGTCCACCTGGATTCTTACATTCTACCTTTACATGTTGACAGTCCAAGCATCTAGCCATAAAATTTTCCATTTCCTTCTTCATATTCAACCAATAATAAAACTTCTTCACTATTGTCCATGTCTTTTGATATCCCAGGTGACTTGAATAGAACTTAGCATGAAATTCCCTCAAGATGAGTTCCTTGAATTTACTGTTGTTTGGAACATATATCTTGTCCCTAAATCTAACCAAGCCATCTACTATAAGACGATAGTCCACATCCTGATCACTTGTACTCACACCTGTACCTATACCTCGACCTATGCATAAGATATGTGTACCTGTCATCCTACTAACCTACCTATAAGATGTTATCGTGTAACTTTGTCACATTAGAACTCATAGCTGCTATATGGTTCACCTATATCCACTTGCTAAGAGAATTTGCAACCTTGCTCTCCTTACCCTCGACGTACTTGATCTCAAAGTCAAACTCCTTAATCGTGGCCAAGCATCTAGATTTCCTAGAATTCAAGTTTAGTTGATCAAATAAGTATCTCAACCCACTTTGATCACTCATTAATATAAACCTCCTACCAAGAAGATAATTCCTCCACATTTTCAAGGCATGAATGATCAATGCTAGCTCAAGATCATGTGTTAGATAATTCTACTTGTGCTCATTCAATTTTCATGATTCATAGCATACCACCTGTCCTTCTTGCATAATAACTCCACCAAATCCTCTCTTGCAGGCATCTGTACATACTGCAAACTCCTTGTCTGGATCTACAATCTTTAACACTGGAGCACTTGTCCATGACTACTTTAACTGGTCAAAAATTGCTACAAATTCCTCTTTGCATTCAAATTTATTACCTTGCCTATGCAATGATGTAATAAGATATGCAATCTGAGAGATGTTCCTCATGAACCTCCTATAGAAACCTTCTAGCCCCATAAATGATCTTACCTCTTCCACATTTATAGGATTTTCCCACTCCATGATAACCCTTATCTTCTCTGGATCCATTATTATACCTTCCTTGGAGACCACATGCCCTAAGTAATGTAGCTATGTTTGAAAGAAATTTCATTCTTTAAGCTTAGCATACAACTGATGCTCTCTCAGCAATCTCAACATTGTTGTTAAAAGTTAAACATGTTCTTCCTCATTTTTAGAATATATCAAGATTTCATCATTGAATACAATAACAATCTTGTCTAGATAAGGATGAAATAGACTATTCATCAACCACATAAAGGTATCTGGAGCATTAGTCAAACCAAAAGGAACTACAACAAATGCATAATGCCCATACCTGGTCTGGAAATTTGTCTTGTATATGCCTTCTTCCTTAATGTGTGCTTGATGATATCTAGATCTCAAATCAATATTTGAGAACACTGCTACTCCCCTTAATTGATAAAACAAGTCATCAATCTTGGGAAACAGATACTTGTTCTTGATGGTCATCTTCTTCAACTGCTTGTAATGAATGCATAACCTGAGAGTATCATCCTTCTTCTTCACAAACAATAATGGTGCACCCCAAGGTAATACACTTAGCCTAATGTATGGATTTTCAAGCATCTCCTTCAACTGCAACTTTAACTTAACCAAATCTGGAGTGCTCATCCTATACGGTGCCTTTAATGCTGGTGCTTCCCCTAGTACCAACTCAATAGAAAAGCCTGCTTCCATGTGAGGTGAGAACTTTAAAATCTCTGCTGGAAACACATCCTGAACCTACTGCAAGATCGGGTATCTACTCAATACCTTTGCATCCTCAACATCCTTACCTTTGTCACTATAAATATGCAATGAAAATAACACACACCCTTTTTTGCAACTGCACTTTTCCTGCATAGCTGTAACCATTCTAATTGATGTTTCCTTCTTCTTACCCTATAATATTCTCTGTTTTCCATTTTTATCCAAGAAATCAATGTATTTTTCATAAAAATCCACTTAGTTCCTATGAAGATATAGAAAATCCATAACCAATAGCACACTATATGACCCCAATGGAAATACATTCAAACGTGTTGATGTAGGCATACCATTCAACTCAAATGCACAAGATCCTACCCAGTGATATAATATCTTATTTGTACCTATAGTTAGTTGTAATAACCAAGATTCTTCATGCACCTCCTTAATCAAACCACACATATCCATTATGTCAAGACTAATATAACTATAATTAGATCCAGTGTGAATTAAAATGGAAACAACTTGATCACAAATCTTACCTCGATAACAATTGCCTAGTGCTATGCCTACTTGTTATCTAGCACTTCATAGATACGAGGAATTTTCTGCCCAACATCCCCAATAGTCTGCAGCTCTAATACACTATAGGTCTCATTCCTACCACCCCGATTCTATAAATAATCTCTCTTAGGATGTTCCTTACCACACATACAACACTCCAACCGTCCTGTACTATCACCTCTATTTTGTTGTTGTGACCCATGCCCCTATCTAGCTATGTTGAACTTATTGTATGGTGCAACATTTTCTTTCTCTCCTGCATTCTGAGGCCTTGTTATATTCGACTACCATTTACCTTTACCTATATATTTCCCTTTCCATCCTTGTTGAGATTCATTCTTACACTTTGACTACTCATAACAATGCTTCAATTTCCAAATAACTTCCTCATGTAATCAAGGCTCATCATACTCAATATGATCTCTAAAAGCTAATGGAAATATACTAACAAATCTCTAAATTTTAGCCTTCGCATCCTTAAGATAAGGTACATAACTAAATAGCTCTATGAACTTAGTCATATACTCCTCATCTATCATCGATCCCATTTTTAGCTCATAAAATTCTTTGGCCTTACTATCGTGGTACCTTTCTGACATGTACTTCCTGAAACGTCCTTTGAATTCATGCCAGCTCAACTCTTTCATGATGATGTCTCTAACCCGCCTTACATCTTCCCACTAGATATCTACTTTACCTTTAAGACTGAATGTCGATATTCTGGCCTTTAGGTTTTCTGAGTAATCATGGAGTTCAAATAAATTCTTCATCTGAAATAACCAAGCCTCTGCATCCTTTGGCTTCTTCAAATATCCATCAAAATTAGGTGTCTTATATTTCTTAAACTCATCCGACAAATATCCCTTCTCACTCCTCCTATAAGGATGATAACAATGATGATCATGCTTCCTGTTAGAACTAAAACTAGAATAGTATGTTTTTCCATCACCTCTCTTATCCAAAGTATAAAGAACTTACAATCTTTAATCATGTCATATCTATCTGACATATGCCCACCATGAGATATACTTCCATATGCCACATTATTTTTTTCCTCTTGTCTATGGCTGATCCAAAGTTGTCCCTATCTCTACAATTCTAATAAACTCTGAAGGATTATTGCATTAACTATTGTTTGTTTCTCCTATGCTTGCATGATTATGTCTTGCAACTTCTTAATTCTTCCTTCAAGCTTCTCAATTTGTCTACTAAGTCAAAAGAGTCCCCAACACCATGCTACTCATCTGACCCATAGGGAGAGTCTCGTGAACAATATTATACCATCTTCCTAGTCATCTTGATCTCTTTTTGATAAACATACCATGTCAACTAAATCAAAATATAAACATAATCAGCATATCTCAATGTATCTCGAGGAGGATATCTCATTTACAATATTAATGAGATTAATAAAATACATGTATAAATGTAATCATAACAACATATAGATATCACCCTAACCATAGTCCAGTCATCAATGCATGACCCTATCAACCACACATCATGACCTCATGCATGATAACTACAACCATGTTAATGTATGCATAATCAACATACATACAACATGCATGCACACACGAAACATACAAACATTTTCATTCACAACCAATGCATATATGAACTATACTTATGATATAAATATCCAACAACACACCATCAACTTCAACATGGCAACACAAACACAAAAATGACCAACACCATGCATAAACAATAAGTACATAGACCACAAGTATAAGGAACACATATGCAACCAACATGAATGCATGACCAACACACTACCCATCCTGTCCAAGGGGTGAACCATGTTGGGATACCACTCTATAAAACCATCCTCCCATATTTACCTAAGGTAATCGGTCCACTAACGTAAACATGTGATGATAGGCTACTACATTTTGATTCAACTCCCAATGTACAGTTAGGGAAGTGAAACCAACACAACACAACCAACGTGGCCTTCTACACATGTCACATAACCTACAAGAGCCAACTAACCCTTCTAGGGGATCAACCCTTGAGATAAATTGACACTTCACTACCCTAGATCTTCAGTCGCTCCCATGACATGGGTATGCATGTAAATGGGGCCTTCTAATCACTCTCACAGCACGGGAATGCAAGTGACTAGGGTATTTTTCAAATAGTTCTCAGTCTGTGATCCTGGATTTTGTGCCACCTTTTAAGGCCCAGGACTCAGGCCACTACCCAGAAATCCATGAAACCTTCAAGAATAAAAATTAACATTGATAAAATGATATAAATGAAAAAATTTGAACAAAGACTTGAGTGGACCCCTACTAGCCATGATAGGCATTTCATCAAACATGTCACGAATATTCAATCTACAAGGTCATAACGACAAATATGAGCATAATCATCTCATACTTATCTGAGAATCACTAAGAAGCATTGACTCCTTATCATATTAGCTGGATTGTTACCTATTAGGTAATATATTCATTGCTCCATTTACAAATCAAAACATGATGAAATCCATACATCATTATTTTCATCAAACATACTCATAACCAACATATAAACAACATAAATAATAAGGATACATCATCCATAAATTCCACATATGAACCAATACATTTTCTCATAAAATACTAAGGAAAGGAATTATTATTAATGGATGCAAAATCAAACTGGGTATGGGACTTCCATGAACCAGCCGACCGTAGATTGGTTGAACAAAATATTTCTTTCAATGAATCACCCCTATTCCATATTCCAAGCATGAATGTGGGACTCATAACCAAAACTCAACCAGGGCTTCCTGAGGCTACACCACCTCACCCTCATCAATAGAACTAGGGTTTACTACAATCATCACCAGATCACTAAGCCAAAACAAGCACAGATTCCACCGGAGTTTCTCCACCTACACTGTAAGGAATTTTCCTATCTCGTAGTCTCTTGGATTTACCTCTATCCACACTTGATCTCTAGGCCCTAACTACGACTCCATTATATGGGATTTATCGTATATCCCATCCCAAGATTCCTAGTCCCAATCGAGGCTCTGCCCTGTAGGCTTTACCGTATATCCCATCCCGGGATTCCTAGGTCTAATAGAGAGCACCCACCTCAAGGCTTTACCATATTTCCTACCATTCATTGATCAATGATTCCTAGGCCCACCAAGGTAACACAAAATCTAGCTTTACTGTGACCCACTGTTCAATTCAGGTGTCACTAGGCCATGTGTTATTTCTTTCCAAGATCCACCTTAGTTAATTTTGAATCCATTCATCAATCTAGTTGAACCAAAAACATGAGAACCCACCACACTCTGGCTATCCGAAAATGGAAAGTCAAGGCTGAAGAAGTATATCACACTTGGCAAAACCCATGCCCATGACAGCAAGAAAATCAAGAACACACATGCATAACCATGCATGCCAAAACTAGCAAGGAAATAACACATAAAAAATGATACTTGCAAATAATCTCGTTGTAGCTACTTGATCCTTCTCTTCATTTCTTAATCTTTTCCCCTTTCCTTACTTTATTTTCTTGATCTAATGTTGTGCTCCAATAAAACTCTAAGTGTCCAAGAGTGTGAGAGGGAGAGAATAGAGAGAGAGATCCAAAACTGAACCGACAAAAGGTACGAACTAATCCTCAGAAGACTTTTTATTGATGAGGCCTTTATTTTCTTCAATTTTCCAAGACTTTCCTTCATTTTTGTCCTCACATGAATCATGTGACCCCTCACCTTCTTTTTCTCCTAATTTCCATTATTTTCATAAATAAAATTCCAAATAATGCCTCATGCCTTTCCAAAACATATTCCATTGTCATTGCCATTTCCTTAGCCATAATAAACCAAATGCCTTTCCAAAACCTTTTCCATTGTCATTGCCATTTCCTTAGCCATAATAAACCAAATGAACACCCACACTAGGATTAATTTTCCCGACTTTTAGCTTGGAATAAGTTTCCCATAGTTGTGGTTATTATTTTTTCTTTATTAACTTTTATTATATGGAATTTCCACCAACGCTGTTATAGAAACTGAAAAGTGCATACATAGCTGAAATTGACAAGTTTTACATTACATGTTATAAACTATGGGTCTCTCCATGACCAACACATCAAAAGATGATACAATAATGATACATGGATTTAAAAATTAGACACAAGTGCGCTCTCCTCTAAGCATGATCAATACAATGATATGTGGTGAATACATGGCATCCATGAGCAATAATATGTGTCTGATGCAATAGCACCAATAAAAATATAATACATATGATATGATAGAAAATTGCTATTCTCAACAACTTTGCCAAAAACAAGGATCGCGGTAGCAACGCATGTTGAGGTCTCATCAACATATAAATTTAATCTCTATGAAGCAAAGTAAAATTGATTAGAAACATATACATCCTCATCATTAGTGAACAAACCATAAATGAGGCTCAATAATATAGACGAATACTACTATAGCACCAAATTTAGCTCCAAACAACAAATCATCAAGCAGAAAAACCATTTCTTGTAACAAATAAGACAATGTGACAACAATCTCTCCAACATCATCAATGTGTATCCAAATAAGAAATGCATCCGAGAAGAAAATAGTGAGAACTTATCTATGCAATAGAAAAAAATATCTAAGATATTTCAATATAGCACTATCAACAACTCATCAACTCCTTGACAAATCACTTTATTAGGAGTTCAAGCTCTAAATTTTGATCACAAAATTCTGAGCAGATTCACCATTAGTAGCATAAATCTTGTAGAATTTGATCAACATCAAAAATATTAGCATCAACAAAAAGTAGTTGTAGATTACCCTCAGAGAACCAAAATAATCTAGTATCACATGTTGCCATCATGTATAGTGATAACTACACCAATCAAGAAAATAGGGGGAAACCCTAGCTCGCATCCAACCCGTATCAAATATGAACCATGAACATGCACATGGGTTCATATGATTGGCTACCATATCTTCAAAACATCATTAAGCTCTCAATAAGAAAAAATCTTGAACTCCATCAAAAATCACATATGATTGATCCAACTGATATCAAACTAAAAATATGCATAGATCACAAATAAAACCAATCATTCAAAGATAATGTAGCTCCCCTCGAGCTCATATGTATCCTTCCAACGTGCATATTTATAATCATACAATCTCTCTGATTTGGCTGCACCTCTATTGATCTACATGCAACCAAAGATGCATCCATATGCTCCCCTTAAGACCATGCATGCCTAGGTTTTTTGTGAGAGTATGTTGTTGCTCATTTCTCCACCAAACATTGGTGTATTCATCTTTTACATGCACAATAATTTCTTTATCCTCATGTGTGTGGCCTTGCATTATTTTATCCCTTTGATTGGATCACCTATAACACATGGGAAACTTGAAATCTTTTACCTTATGCCCAATTTTTTCACACACTTAACACCTTATGTGACCAAAGAACAAATGAATAGACCCATATCTTTTGTTGATATATTTTTTACTCCTTTCATATGCCTTGGAATCAATAGCCCTTCGGCCAAAATAATTTCATGAGAAACACTAACCATAAAAATAACTATTGTACTTGAGTACTGATGATCTTCGTGATGGGGGAAATATTCCTTACATACTTGCTTGAGGTTGCTTCTCCTTTTACTTCTCCATTTGTTGAGAGGACTTGATCTCTTTCTTTTTGCAATTTGCTGCTATATGTCCTAGTTTTTGAAAATTAAAAAACCTAACCTCTCTTAAGAGTGCAAATAATCTTCTTGAAAAGGAATATTCTTTTATCTTCTCACTTGGATGTTAGTTTTGTTGATGGTTCTCCTTCTTTATGTTTCTAGTAGTTGTTCCAATATTTTCTATTTTCTTGTAGTTGCTTGGGTGCTAGATCATGTCATTTCTAAATCTTCTCTTGTAGAGTCTTCTTCATCTTTCAGTCTTTGACACTGATTTTCCTTTTCCTTATATTTCTTCCTCGTTCCTTCTTCAATTTTACTTCCTTCTTAAAGCTAACTTTTTAAATCATAAATTTCTTCCTTGAAATTTTTCCCTCTTTCTTCAAGAACTTGAAGTAATTTCCTCAAATATCTAGTTTCGAGTGAGAGCCTTCATATTACAACCAATTTTGTGATAATATAAGTTTGATATTCAATTTTTCTCTCCTTTTCTCCAACATTGTTCCTGATTTCTTCTTTGAAAGGATTATCCCTACTTCTATCAAAAATATCAATCTTAATTGACTGATTATAATCTTCTAACCCATCAAACTTAAGAGAATCATGATCACTACATTCGCAATAGGAACCTGGTTATTCTTTACCATTCTTAACAAACAAAAAGAAGGGTTATTTTGAATCTAGAATCTTTATGACTGGTTTGTTTGTCTTCTACTTTTAAGACATCTTCTTCTTGTTCTCGGCCATGGTCAATAATATACTATCAAGCGATTAAGTTTCACTAGAGAGAACCTACTTTTATACCAATTGTTAGAAATGTAGATCACTATTGAGGGGGGGTGAATTAGCAGTTATGGAAGTTATAACTTTTTCAACAATTGATTAAAATTTTAACCATTTACAATCTTAAACAGACAAGAATAAATCAAAGAATCATAACATAATACATAACCACAACAATAATGACACACATAAGACACCAACAGTTTTTGGTGGAAACCCTCAAGGGGAGAAAAACCACCCACTATGTTTGTGTTTCTTCTCATTCTCTTATTATTATATAAATCAATTCTTTTACATATTTCAGTTGGCCACCACTAGCTAGGATCCACAACCCCTTTGAAAATATTGTTGGCCACCACTAGCTAGGAAGTCTCTACTCACATGACTTTGCAGACCACCACCTGCTGAAATCCACCACTCCCAATATTCCTTTCCCAACTACCACTGGATGGAGATATCACTCCCAATATACATATTTCGTGGCCACCACTAGCAAGGATCCACCACCCCTGTCTTGTTTAGGCAGTACTGAACAAAGGCCACCACCTCCCCGAAATATCAGAGCCACACATTCATTCATTCTCAAAATGGACTCCAAGGAGAACTACACAACACAACAACAACATATTAGTCCTCTCCAAAATAATAAATCTTTTAAAAAACAATATATGCATACCAAATAATAAGTTGATAAACACATCATAAAAAAAAAAAAACGCAAGATAGATATTCAAATCTTCCTTTGAAACATATCCTTACTCTATGCTCAAGATTCTAAGTGAAACATGTTTCTACTACCTACTTCCACTTATGTTGTATCTCTGCACTTCTTTAGGAGATTTGCATATTCTAATCTACTTGCACACTCTTCTTCTAAAATACACTAACAATACATCCAACGTATCCAACATGAATATCTCTCTGATATATAGATGATCTAATGTTATTAAGACAATAATTAACAAAGAGTACCGAGCTCAAATAAATCTGTTCATACACTCATGAATTGGTCGTATAATTTGAAAATTTCTCCTCCTTCACCCAATCCTCCATGATCTTGATTAAATGAGAGAGCTTATCAACTTTAACCATCTTCTAGTTGACTTCCTAAAACTTCTTTACCAATTACCAAGTGTAAACACCAAAGGATATTACCTTGGAAATAACCTAGGTGTGTGAATAATTCAGAAAATTCACTTACCTAGATGTAACACACCCCTGACACACCAAACATGTGTTATAACACACTTTATATGATGATACCTATGTTATGGATATAACAAACCTTTGAGGTGCTTTCCTGCATTATAACTCACTTTATCCCTCATAATCCGCATTATAAAGCACCCTTTGGGCTCGAACCCATATTACCCTAACTTCACTTGAAGTTTTTAGCCTTCTTCCACCTGATCTACAGATTAGCTCTTCCAAGCTTGTCCAGCATCTCCAACACCTATACAATAATCTCCAACACCTATAGGTCCTTTACAAAATCATGCTAGTCCCTTGATCACCATGTCAAAACCTCCAAAGCTGTTCAACTTCCTCTACAAGCATCAAGACAATGTCATAAGACTCTAGCTTGCCACATACTTGAACATCCTCCTACAACTCTACTATCAATTACCAAGAGTGTGGTACTATCTAGGTTGACATCAACATAATAAAAACAACGCTAAGTTCTTGTTGACATCAATTCCAACACCAACCTATAAGAGACATGAATCCCCTCTATTTCTTTATAGAGGCCAACCTACAATGGACACCAATATCCTTTGATACTTTGTAGGCACTAAACTACACGAGAAACCAATCCCTCTACTATTGTGTAGGCACCAACCTATTGGAGACACCAATCCCCTCTTCTACTTTGTAGAAACCAAAATATACCAATCCCTTGTATTTTTTTCTAGGCAACAACTTACTGGAGATGCCAATCCACTATGTTGTAAATATTCATAGGAACCAAACTACTTCACTGAGTCTACTTGTTTCTTCACAATTTTTGTTAGCTACTTCTTCTTACAGCAAGTCTGCTTGTTGCTCATACCTTTACCAAGCCTATTAGTTATTTACTCCTTCACTAGGTCTATTAATTGCTTATTCCTTCACCAAGTCTACTTGTTACTTCTTCCTTCACCAATCATACTTATTTCTTTTGGATTCTTCTCAAGAGAAAACTTGCACAACATGGCACTTATTCAATTCTACAAATATAGTGCTCAAACTTATATCATATGTAACTAGAGATATATTCTTTATTTCCTCCATATTTCATAGTTTGAAACATCTTGGAAAGGATATCATATCAAAATTTGCAAGGTTACCTATTTGAAGCATGTTTCAAGAGAATTCAAAATCACTAAATCTATTAGATCATATCTCTAAAATCAAAGTAAAATGAGGTCTAGAATTTGTACCATAGGTAAATTAAGATTTCGTCTCTATCTCTTCCACATTCCATAGACTAAAAAATCACAAAAGTAAATTTATAGCGAAAATACCAAGTTGGCCTATATAAAGTAAATTTTATGAGCATTGAAAAAGCCTATCCTCCTCACACAATATCTCCTAAATTATAGCAAATTGAGGTCTGAAATTTTAAACACAGGTATATGAACATATTTTGTCTATATCCTCTAAGTTTCACATTATGAAACATACCAAAACAAAATTTATAGTGAAAATGGAAAATTGGTCTATTTGATGAGCATTTGGGAAGACTAACTTCTTTAGATCATATATTTCAAATTATGGTGAAATAAGGTCTAAAATTACAACCACAAGTATTGATGGTCTTCTATGTATATCCTCCATGTTTTAGATCCTAAAACATCCTAGAAGAAATGTTATACAAAAAATTATAAGATGACTCATTCACCTCATAAATCATATTTTTTCTTCCATATTTAGACTCGAAGAATCACCCAAAAAATTATTCCTTAGCTCCTTTTGTAACCTGATATCTCCTTTGTCTTATATTATTTTCAAATGTACTCATATGCCCTTTATTTCAAGTGTTTGTACATTCACTTAAATCCTAACTTGTAAAATTGCTTAGGGCAGTCTGCTTATACTTTGACTTGGTCATCTTAACAAAATATTTCATATCTCCTCTTTGCTATGGAGTTATATGGAGTGCCATATACCATGTTAGGCAACCATATGACAAAATAAAATAAAATATAGATCAATGACTTGAGAATTATCCTCTTCGAGGGGGAAACCTCCTTTACATCACATAAATGAATAATTATTGGATGATACAAATGCAAAGACCTCCTTTCTATATATAGGAGTCTAAGGCATCACAATATAATCAGATCCTATATAACAATAATAATGTAAGGGAACAAAAAGAATAGTAGTGGTCTTCTAAGAAGCACAACAATATAAATATGGGGGCTACATCAACAATAACAATAAGGGGGGTACACCAGTATTATAGGCACCTAACATGCCCCTCTCCTTCAAAAAAAGTGTTTACCTCAACACTTCAGTAGTTATAGATGATTCTGTATAAAATTCTCATCCTCCCATGTGGAATTTTTAGCGGGTAAGTTCTTCCACTTAATGAGATACTTAGAAATTGATCAATTTTGTAGCTTTCAGGTTCTTGTTTCTGTGATTGATTTAGGCTACAATATGATTTTTCCTTCTTCGTCAAGTTTTGGAAATATTGTTTGAATTGCGATCATGTCACCGATAACCATATTTAAGAATGAAACATGGAAAACTAGGTGTACTCAAGAAGATGAAGACTGCTCAAATTTGTTTATCATAGTAACAATATTTTACAACACCTTGTAAGGACCATAGTACTTGGGTGACAATTTATTATCCTTCTTATCTCTCTTGAGGGACATTTGTTTGTATGGCTGTAGCCATAAAAATACAAAGCCACCTATGTTAGAACTTCTCTCACTGCGATGTTGATCTGCTTGTTGTTTCATTTGATTTTGCGCCAAAGTGACATTATCCTTTAAAAGTTGGAGAACCTTTTTTTGATGCTCAATGTGATCTTCCACTACTTGAACCTTATAATTTTCTATTAAATATGATGTGATGGATGGTGGATGATATCCATAAAGTTCCATAAATGGGGTCATCTTTGCTGCAATATGGATGGAAGTGTTATACCACCATTCAGCCATAGGTAACCACTTGACCCTTTGTGTTTGTTTATCAGATACAAAGCAACGCATATATCCTTCCAAACATTTGTTCACTATCTCAATTTTCCTGCTAGATTGCGGATGATAAGATGAGTTATGAGCTAATTGAGTCTAAGACAAGAACATAATTTCGGCAAAAAATTTCCAGTGAAAATTGGATCTTTGTCACTTACAGTAATCTTTGGGTTTCCATGTAGCTTTTGAATTGTTTCCATAAATGCAATAGAAATTGTATTGGCTTTAAAGGGATGAGATAATGCACAAAAGTGTACATACTTGGTAAGCCTATCAATTACCACCATGATGACACTATTTCTTCAAACTTGGGCAAACCTATGATAAAATCCATTGAGACCTCCTCCCTCCTAATGCTGAATTTGAATGGATAAAGGTTGTAACAGAACCAAGATCTTAATTGTCTCATGTTGGCTTGTTGGGGCCTAAACCAGGTTTG
Organism: Pinus taeda; assembly: GCA_000404065.3. Lineage (NCBI taxonomy): Eukaryota > Viridiplantae > Streptophyta > Pinopsida > Pinales > Pinaceae > Pinus > Pinus taeda. Next base: position 99,618 of record APFE030447045.1, read on the forward strand.
GAGTTAATTAGCCAAACAAATCCCTATACTACTGGCCCTTTTGGCAACAGTCCGCGGAGTGCAGACTCAGGTCTCACCTGAAGCAGTATGGAGGAATGCCGGAACCAGGTTTCTGCACCCTTGATATGTCTGAGGGGTTGATTTAGTCCAACTGTGAATACCTTTGCGTAGTTTACTTCGTGCACTTCCTTGACCTGCGGGGCCTTCGTGCCTTGTTATATTCACCTTTGCACAACCCGAACCAGGGGTTGTGGGGCTTTCACACTGTTAAAGTAGTGATCTGCACTACTTCCCCAAGTCACACCGTGGATCTTACTTATCTTCTTATGGCAGTTAGTTATCTTCGCATAAACAGATACCTTATATTATGTTCACTTACTGAGCACATTTATATAGGTTCGCAATAAATAAATAGTAAACTTGCAATTCATACCCAATATACTTCAATGCATAAAATAGGAAAAGATACACCAAAATATGGTGAAATTTCTCTTTCTTAATGGTTCCAATGGTTATAGACTCCACCTACCCTACGCACTTAGCTGCAGGGGTCAACGCACTCAGCTGTGGACTATTAGGCCTCTACGCACTCAACTACAAAGCCTTCTCCTACTATACAACCCAAAGACACAACTCTACACTTACACTCACTGCTTCATCAATTGATTTCCTTTCCAATTGTTCCCTAGATGAAGTCTCTTTACACTTAGAGCCTCACTCTATTTATACAATCCCATGCTCTATGGACCATGGGTAGATCTCTCAAACCGACACTACATTTACAAAAGTGAGGGTGGACAACCCTCTACCTCTATTACAAATTTGCATTTTGCACCCACAAATCGTGGAGTTTTTACAATGGACTTAGTCAAAAATTGGGCTTTACACCCTAAAACTTTCCTTGGGGGGATCCCTCGCCTAACAGGACCCCAACACAAACATCATGACTCACCCTTGAGTCACTCTATTGGTGCGGAGATCTTCACGTGGAGACCTTCCAACTCTACTTGGATGGCTGCAAGGTCAGCAACGCATTGAGTGGCTGCCTGTTGTATCTCTTGTACTCGTTGTCCTGAGACAACGGTGTCAAAACTACTCCCTTGTATTTGTTCCTGTGTCCCCTACATTTGTGCAAGCTTACCTTCAATTGTTTTTGTGATTACAAAAGCCTCATCGATCCAAGGTTGAACACATGCCTTCAAAATAGCTTCTTTGTGTCATGTTGTGTCTACTTTCTCTTCAATCTCTTTGGCCTGTTACATTTGCATGATCCTCTGAGTGAGGGCTACCGTCTGCACCGTCCCTTTGATGTTGTCATACTGTTGTTGTAGCTCATGCACCTCTGTTTTTAAGCATTGTATGTTCGAGTCCTCCTGCAGATTTGTGAGGACCTCAGATGATTCTTCCATCATTCTGGTGCAGTCCCTTACTGCACTGCGGATCTCCTCTAGCCCTAATGTAATGGCACTAGCACAATGTTCCCTTACCTCTGGAGGAGTTGAAGGTTGTGCCTTCAACCATAGCTCTACGATCTAAAGGTTCAACTGTAGTTGAACCTTAACCATTTCTTCTCATGCCTTGTGCACCCCTGCTACTAATCTCTGCATGCGCACCTCTATTGGTGCTTTTGCTGGGATGGCCAACTCAGGGACCATCTGGCAGGCTTCTTCAAGTACCTCCCCATCTACCTGTTTTGAGACATGACCTTGTCACGCTGAAATCTCAACTTCTCCATGTTGATCTTTTTTTCACTCAACACCTACAGTGCATGGCTCTCCCTAGCCCGTAGTTCTGCAGTAATCCCATCCTACAGAACATAAAGTATCTCCTGAGGAAGCGTAGCCATGTTGATCCTAAACCCCTTCAATGTACTAACCGTAGGCCAGTTAGCCTCATTTGTTGTAGCTAGTGCCCCTTCTGGCAGCTCTATTATGTTGGTTGTACGAGCGCGCAACATTTCCTCAGCTTCAACTATTTTTACTAAAAGGCTAGTCGAGAGGGTACCAGCTTGAGGAGCGCACACCTTCAACTCCTGAATCTGTGCTCAGAGGGCCCCCAACACAATCTAATTCTCCTCCGTAAAGTTTTAGAGGGCCTCTATGGTGATGTCACGCACAGTCTCTCCTATATCATGCAGGTGCCCCTCAGTAAGGGTGATCAGGTCAATAGACAACTTAGACGCTTTTACCTTCTTGCGTGGCCCCATCCACTCGCTCAGGCACTGGCACTTCAATTGTGTTGACACTACTTAGGGTTTCGTGCCACCCTCCTCTACTTCTATTTCCATCTCTTGCTCCTACTCATGCAAAGGCGACTTTTGGCCCTCACACTCCTTCTTTGTTACCTTCTGTGTTGCTGCTGCAGCCTTTTTCTGTTTTGCTGCTTCCCGCGCCTCCTGTGCCTTTGCTACTTCTACTTCTTTCCTTCTCTTTTCTACCAACTGCACCACATGCAGTTTTTCCTCCCCCTTCTTTTTTTGCGCAGCATACTTTTCCAGCACAAATATGTCTAAAGCATGCCACTCTGATGGCAAAGTTTCAAGTACATCAAATATCCCATCATTTATGGCTAAATAAGGTAGTTTGTTCCACTTCTTTGCAGGGTCCTTGTGTGCCCTGAGGTAGATGTGATGAAAGTTTGCTTTAAACAATGCAAAACTTTGCAGGCTATTGTAGATAGTGGGTGATAATCGCAGCTTGTGGTTAATGCCCATTCTAATGTTCATATCCATGAACACCCATAATATTTTACTATCGTGGATCCATTTCATGTCCTTAGTGGCCCACAATGAAGCGTACTTCACGGCCTCTAGGAGATCCCTTGCAATTGTGGGGAACTAGCTATCCTCCGACAATTCCCCAACCACCAGCACTATGGACAACGGAAGCCATGTGTAGTGGAAAGTTTTTCCTTGTTCCTGTTCCTCACGGAAATTCTCTAGGAATTCCTTGCATAAGAAATTGGACCAGTTAAACTAGACCCCTTCTGCGCACTGTTCAACAAGTGCCACCACCAATGTGGATACCTTGTCTGCGCGGCACTTCCGCATGACCTTACCCGCCAGTATATTAGTCGCCACTCTGACTACTTTGTTGTTGATACTAGAGATTGCGTAGCCCCTCTTTCTCTTCTCCAACTTGTATTCCTTTTTCATGGTCTCCGCGATGGCCAAATCACTACTCTTCCCCTCCGAAATGCCTGCCAGGTCTTCGCCTTTGCATGGGAGTCGGGTAACTTGGTGGATTAGGTGGTCCGTGATGGGGATGGGCTACTCCAGCCATAAACACCCACCATGCACCAGGCAAAGCAACTACCTAATGATGAAGATAGTCATTGGGGTATGATGGTAATGCAGCAACCAGAGCAGGTTTAACAACCCTGCCTTTTTGACTCCACGTAACCACTTGCGCGACTCCAGCTCTATGACTCTCACTGCAATGTGTTTCTTTGGCTTCATTAGGTGCAAGGTCACTAGGTGAGGGAATTTCTCATGGTTAGCGAGATCCCAATCTTCAAATTTTAATCTTGGCACCCTTCCCAAGTGCATTCCTTCAAAGATGATATTGTTTGGGAGGAGCGGAGTCTGCAAAGAGCTCTTGCTCTCATCGAGGTCCTTGGGTACCTTCACCTTCCCCTTCCGCGAAGGGACGTACATGGGAAGCTTAGTTAGAGGGACCTCACCCTTGGTTTCTTCCTCCATGCCCCCGTCCTTGTCCTATTCAATTATGATATCCTCCAAGTCTTCTTCCTCATCATCGGTTTCTAGGTTAACTGCTTTCCCTTTTCCCTCCATTGTTAATCTGGTGTGTAGCGGGTTTCAGGGGGACACCCAAACCGGAACCATTGGTTATTTTTCTTTCTTCGGTCTCGGTGTGTGCCGTGATTTAGGGATTTCTACAACAATCCTGGCACTCTGAGGGGAATCTTCTATGGTCGTGGCCTACATGCCTTCTTCGGTGGTAATATCTGTGATTTCTATGACTTCTTTAGATCCTTCCATCTTGTTCGTCATAAAACTTGTCAATTGTTCACTCAGGTGCTCAACCAATGCTCTCCATAGGACAAACAGGGCTTGCTTCAAAATACATGGGGTGCACGATAACTCAATTCGCAAATGACCAAGTGCTATTTTTTGGGCATCCCTTTGTAATTTATAGCACCTTTTAAATTTTAATTCGACCATTCCCCCCAAATATGGTCCATTAATGCTCCCTTCACGAAATATTTTCCCAAATCTTGCCCATAAAGCTTGTCTTAAATGCTTGTTGCCCGCTCCATTTGGTCTCATGTCAATCATCACATCGTGAATAGTGACTACAACGCTCACTTTCCATCCAACCACGCGACAGCACAAACCCCCTTGCGCGGTCACGGACCCTGTGACACTTTGTTCCTATGGACACCCTCGACATCGTGCAGCTCTCGGACAAAGTAGTTTATAGTCCCGTGCCTCCTTTCAACTGCCATGAGTGCTAAGTGTTATGAAACCAGCTCAAGAAAAGATAGAAAAGATAGATCAATGCCTTAGAATTCAGCCTCTTCGAGGGGGCAACCTCCTTTACATCACATAAATGAATAATTATTGGATGATACAAATGCAAAGACCTCCTTTCTATATATAGGAGTCTAAGGCATCACAACATAATCAGAGCCTACATAACAATAACAATGTAAGGGCACAATAATAACAATAGTGGGCTTCTATGGGGCACAATAGTAACAATATGGGCACTACATGGGTACATCATTATAATAAGTGGGTTGTACTAATAACAATAAGGGGTTGCACTAGTATTATAAGGGCCTAACACTAAGACTATACTTTCTATGGCTATTCAGGTGGTCGTGCCACCTGTATAGGGTTTCAACCGGTTATCCATCACTTTCCGTGGAAAAAATTCACCTTTTATTTCTATTGCCTACATCGTACACTTTACCATCTGTAGTGTGCCACCATGGGTGATCCCTTTAGTAAGATGCGATCCAATCCAAGGCATCAGGTTGATCAACTCTCAGCAGTAGTCCCCAAATTCATCACCGTAGTTGTCGCACCCTGTTTTATCATCCTTATTTTCTTATTAAGAAAATCCTTCTTTATTTCTTCCTAAAGCTTCTTGACTTCCGCTTCCACCAAAGCACTTTTCTCCCTTAATCACACCCTTTCTTCCATGATTTCTTGGAGCCTAAGATCACCATGTCGGATTTCTACCTCAGGTCCCAAGCATTCGAGTTTGTTCAGCTATGCAATCCCTTCTTCCAAGGCTTCGTGAACCATCACATCTACTAGCACTACTATGTGTGGACTAGGCATACTATGCTTTATTGGAACTACAGTGTTTTCTACATATACCAACGTAGAAGGCATCTGCCTCATCAGTTTTTTGCACGTTTCCCTATAAGCCCATATAACTGCTAGTATGTGTAGGTCCCAATCACTCCGTTGCGCATTATATACCCTATTCAGTGCTTTGCACACTTCGTTAAAGGCTTATGCATGGGTAGCCTTCTGCACACACGTTCTCTCTAGAATTCATTATCCCAACTGGAGGGACCATTTGCGCAATTTCCTCACCAACACTTGCTTATTGACTGCGTTCCCGAACATGAAGTCCATGTGCATCCGCGCAGGTTTTTTACCATATGCCTGTACCCACCTAGATAGATGCGTGCACAGATCATCCCGTCCATCATTCTTGTCTGCTAGTGGCATCTAAGGCTTCCCAAAACGCATGCGCATCATTCTCCTACATTTTCACCAGTCCTCAAAGCTTCCTTGGTACATACCCCACGACCTTGTGAGCATAGCACGTAGCACCCATCTCAAAGCCTCAAAATATTGTTGTTCTGACACCTCTCTTTCAAATCTATTCAGGAAGGCATCTACCTAGCTTAACCCATCATACGTAGGTAAATCCCTTACTTATGTTGATACGCAACGCAACGATCTTATCATCATGTTGCAGTTCAGCGTGGTTACCTCATGTAACCGGTTCAGTGATCGCTCTATCTCTTCATCTAAATCCAATGTACAGGAGCTTTCATGCTCATATGAGATTCGCCCATCCATGGTAGGACTTACCCAATCTTGTTGTTGTGTGGTTACCTTGTAGATGCAGTCTAAATCGTTGTCACTTTCATAGTTGTACATTGGCTCTGTGTAGCGCGATCCTTCTATAGAGTCCAAAGGTACAACTACACACAGAGAATTTTTCTCAAAACTCATCTTGCACTTCTTCAAATTCATCACCCCATTCATGTCAGTGGCCCAATCTATTCCTAATAGCACAGGGTAGGGATTGTTATCATTGACAATCTCTATCACTTCAAAGTATGCTAGCGTGCTTGCTCCTTCAATATCCACCGTAATTCTCTGCAATCTCCCCATAGGTATTATCCTTTGTTGGTTAGACATTCGTAGCTAGATAGGAGACCATTATAGCATAGGCTTTTCCATGTGCTCCCATGTCTGCTTCAGTAGAACATTCACGTCCGTTCCTAAATCCAGAATCACTTGGTCCATATCATATTCTCCAATCTCAACGGTAAATCTCATTTCTCTTCCCATCATGGTCACATGCTTTCCAATCTTCCAAACTACATGGGGTTCTCTTGGCACAATCCCAGCACATCTATTTAGGAGTTCCTGCAATCCCTTTACAGCCTTGCTGTCACGTAGTAGTTTCATGCATGTTTCTAGGAACGTTGTGAGCATTGATGGGTCCATTTCTATCTCTGGTCTATCTTTGCTTTCTGAAGTGGAGGCATCAGCAAAGCTCTTCCTAGCTTCCATGAAGGTTTCCTTAGCACACTCCAAATCAAACTCTAGTTCTTTAGTCGGAGCCTTGCGAACCCAAGTACTATCTTCAGGCTATTTTTATTTATCATCCTCTACCGTATTTCCACTTCAGAGCACAATGTTCATGTTAGGGTCTTCCTTGCATGGTTAAAACCTCATCATTTGTAGGTTCTGAGTCGGGGGAGGTTAGAGCACTCCCTTGTCACGCAGCCTCACTATTAGTGTGGGCCAATCCTTGTCTCATGATCAACAAGGTACAATACAAGCATGATGGGTGCATTGGATTCATACAATCACGAGCATAATATCTTTCCCCCAGGCAAATGTAACATATCAGCTCTCCGCAACCTCTTCGAGGCCCCCCTCCACCTTGGCCTCGTCTACGCCCCTGAAATCAAGTTCACACCAATCCTGCATTCTGGTCAAGGGGTTGCATTTCAGCCTAAACTCTGTAGGTGGGAGTCCTATCCATGATCAGATCATAGCTTCTATAGGTGCACTCATCATGTCCCATTGATCTACAGAAATTATAAAACAATTGTTGCAAATTCTGTGTGTACTTCTCCAACAAATGGCAGCTGTCAATAGCATGATTTCCTCCTATTTGACAGATCACGCACCACAACATAGGCACCCTACTATGTCCTGCTTGGGCCTCTAGTCTTAGTGGCATCGATCCTCCTCCCACAAGGTAATTTATGAACACTAGGTAGTGGTCCTTGTCAGGACCCTGACCCTTACATTTAACACACCATACCTCTTCGTGCACTTCTGGGTAAGATATCCTGTCCTGTTTCATACTCTGCATCTCAAGGCACAAGTTTTTCAACTGTACATGGATCTGTTGATCTCCTAGGTTACGATCCTATATCGGGGTCGCATGCAGCCTCATCGCGATCTCCAAGTCCTCAGCCTAAGTTGTTAACCCTTGTTGTGACAGCGCGTTACTTAAATGTGGCGTTAGCAATGCTACAAACCATTCGTAGCGTTGTCCATTTGTCAAAGTCATATTAGCTTTGCAAGTCATGCACTTCAATCTCTGGTATAATTCCTAGGGGGTCTCACCTGGTAGCATCATGATCTCCTTGAACCCAATGATCAACTATGCCTTTGACTTCAGCCTACTAAATTCGTTGTTCAATTCAATTTGGATATCCATGATCCCTGCATTTGGATTGTCATTAGAATTCTTAATATACCAGGTCAGCATGCGACCTTGCAGAGCACTAACCAACATCACCTCCTTTTATTGTCATATATAACTCCCTACACTTTGCATATAGCTTTTATCACAAACCAAAACTGGTATGGATCTTCATTTCCTACTCCATTGAGCACCAGTAACTTTACTGCACTTGCCATATTGACTCGTGGTGGTGGTGGAGGTGATACGGGCGAAGATGGGGGTGAAGGCAGTGAAACTAGTGGTGGTGTGGGTGGGGGTGGTATGCGCAGAATCCTCTACCTTATCAAATTTATCTCACTTCTTGGTGAGACCTTCACAAGCTCTTCCTCGTCCCCTTATAGAGGTGAAATTAAGGGGCTAGTTTCTAGTTCTTCACTACCTTCATTTCTATAAATTCTCCCACTTCGTATAGCCCCAAAAATCAATATATTTGCATAATCCATTTTTCACACAGTAGAATTTTAATCCAAGTGTTCAGAGACGTAACGTACTTACCTTGCATTATTTAAGGAAGCGTCACTCTACCTCACTATAGCTGACTGAGGTATCTACCGCAAACTTAGTAATGAATCCTCCTATAATTTGATCGAGCTAGTGATCAACAATGTGCATGATCTTATCCTCTAATGCTTCCAATCTGCGCACCAACTCTGGGGTCCACACAATATGACTATCGAGCTTTCACCTTCCTTGGTTATCTTCTAACTTTGCAATCTACTTGTACAACTCAGTAGGGAAAGATGCAAAGAAAATTTCATGGATCTCTGTCTACAATTAGTAGTCTAACCACTCTTCTTTTGATAGTCATGGATTCATGTTCTCCTGTGTTGTGAACTCCTGCATTCTTCTGTCCAACCAACCCTCAATCTCTTTCTTAGTTGGATTCCAATGATATGACATCAAATATCTCTATGCAGATTCCAGTCTCGGCAATGGAACCATTTGTTGGCTTGTTGGGGCCTGACCCATGTTCAGAGTTAGTTAGCCAAACAAATCCCTATACTATTGACCCTTTCAGTAACAATCCACTAAGTGCGGACTGAGGTCTCACCTAAAGCAGTATGGGGGGGTGCTGGAACTAGGTTTCCACACCCTTGAGATGTCTGAGGGGTTTATTTAGTCCAACTATGAATACCTTCACATAGTTCACTTTGTGCACTTCCCCGACATACAGGGATTTTGTGCCCTGTTATATTCACCTTCACGTAGCCCTAACGAGAGGCTATGGGGCTTTCACGTTGCTGGAGCAGCGATCCACACTATTTCCCCAAGTCACACCATGGATATTACTTATCGTCTTATGACAATTAGCTATCTTCACATAAACAGATACCTTATATTATATTTACTTACTTAGCACATTTATATAAGTTTGTGGAGTAAATAAATAGTAAACTTGCAATTCATGCCCAATATAATTCAATGCATAAAAAAGGAAAAGATACACCGAAATATGGTAAAAGTTCTCTTTATTAATTCTTCCAATGGTTACAAACTCCACCTACCCTATGAACTCAGCCGAGGACTACTAGGCCTCTGAGAACTCAGCTATAGAGCCTTCTCCTACTCTACGATCAGTAAACTTGCAATTCATGCCCAATATAATTCAATGCATTAAAAAGGAAAAGATACATCGAAATATGGTAAAATTTCTCTTTATTAATTCTTCCAATGGTTACAAACTCCACCTACCATATGAACTCAGCCGAGGACTACTAGACCTCTAAGAACTCAGCTATAGAGCCTTCTCCTACTCTACGACCCAAAGACACGACTGTACACTTCAATTCATTGCTTCATCAATTGATTTCCTTTCGAATTGTTCCTTATATGATGTCTCTTTGCACACAGAGCCTCACTCTATTTTACAATCCCATGGTCCACAAACCATGGGTAGATCTCTCAAACTGACACTACATTTACAAAATTGAGGGTGGACAACCCTCTAACTCTATTACAACTTTGCGCTCTGCACCCACAAATTGTGGAGTCTTTACAATGGACTTAGTCAAAACTTGGGCTTTAAGCCCCAATACTTGCCTTGGGGGGATCCCACTCCCAACATCTCAGTTTTATTTTGTTGGCAAAACAAAGATTATGCCACAAACTTTTTAATATCATATTTAAGGCCATCCCAAAAAAAATCCTTCTTTACCTTATGGTAAGTTTTTAAAAATCTTGAGTGCCTTCCTAAGGGGGAGGTGTGCAATTAAAATTGAATATTTTGTTTAAATCGAGAATTCTTACATACATATAAGCAATCTTTGTACCATAATGAATCATTTCTCCAGATAAATTTATCATATGTACTAGGATCTTGCTGCAACTTTTGAATAAGTTTCCACACCTCTTCGTCACTCTATCATTCATTCCTTCCTACAATTATCTAATAAGGTTGGATAATAGAAATGAAACTGAGAAATCCTTCCACATCCTCATCCTTTATTTAGAGTGCATCTGTAAAAACACTTTTCTTCCCTTTTTTTGAATGATTTAAAATTCATTATTCAAAATATTTGTGACCCATATTTGTTTCTCTTTTGAAGATAATATTTTTTCGAAAAAGTATTTAAGGCTACCATGACCTTTTTTTTACCTTGAAGTTGTCTTTCCATTAGGTAAGGTCACCATTGCTTTAGTGCATGTATTATTGCCAACATTTTCTTCTCATAAATAGTTTTGTGTAAATATTTTCCCTTGATTGATAACTTTCAAAATAAATGAGTCTTCCTTCTTGCATTAAAACAACACCAATTCCATTTCCTCGGGCATCACATTCCACAATAAAGGTTTTTGTGAAGTCTAGTGTAGCTTAGACCAGTGCTTGGAACATTGCCTCTTTAAGATGTCCAAATGCCTTAGTTTTTACTGGAGTCCAAGAAAATGCATATTTCTTTAGTAATGTTGTTAGAGACACTTCTATTCTCTCATAATTATTAAAAAATTTGCGATAATATCTTGTCAACCTAAGAAATATTTGAAGATGCTTTAGGGTTGTGGGGATTTTCCATTCCTAGTGGAGCAAAGAATGAACTTTGGCTAGGTTGCATTATACAACCTCTAGCATTTCTGCAACCATATGTTCAATTTCACTCTCTTGGGCATAGGGATATCTGTAAGGCTTGATATTTTGAGGAACACTTCCTGGAATCAAGTGAATAACATTATCATGATCATGAAAAGGTGGGAGGCCTTTGGGAGTCTCAAATATCTTTGAATGGTTATCCAAGTTTCTTTGGAGATATGGAGAAATGAGTGATTTTGATGCTTGAACACATTGTGAGAATAATTATGTAATTATGTCTTGTTTTTCTTTCTTCAAAATATTTTTCATGCCATTAGAGCTGATTATCTTCCCTAGTTTCCTTGTGATGCTCCTTAATTCAATTTCCTTTCCTTCCCAGGAAGATTTCAAGAAAAAATATTTAAAATTAAAAGCTACTATCCCCAATGATTTTAACCATTGGACTCCAAATACAACATAAGCACCACCCATTGGTATGGAAAGCATTGGAATGTTCAATACATATTCCCCCATGGTTATATTGATATTATAACACTTCCTTGAGAAATTTATAGTTTATCCATTTGCAACCATCACTTGAAACTCTAGTGTTCTATATAGAAATCAATTCAGTTACTTAATTATATGACAATGAATAAAATTATGTGTACTACCAGAATCAATCAACACTATTACCTTTTTTTCTTGATATATCCTTCTATATTGATAGTTTGAGGAGTGGTAATTCCTGTCAATGCATTACAAGATATGGTCTAACTAATTTCTTCTTTCTCCAGGATTCATTCTTGGTGTAGATCCTCTTCTTTTGATGTTTCTTGTTCCTTCTCTTCCTTGTCTTCACAATCTATGTAAAATAATTTCTTCTTAGAACACTTACGAACCTTAGTGTATTTTATATCACAACTATAACAAAGCCCTTTTTCTCTTTTTTCCTCCAGTTATTGTGGTGTCAAACTTCTAGGTTGTGGGAGTATAGGAGCAACAACACTTCCATCTTTTTAGTTGTGAGTGGTATACTTCCTTGTTTCCATAATTTTTCTTTCAACTTTTATTTCCACCTTGAATGCCTTCTCCAATGAATCTTTGGGAACCTCATGTTGGTTGTTACCCTTTATCTTCCCTTTGAAGACATCAATCCTATGCTCCTATGGAATATCATTTACCTTGATATTCAATCTTTGAAAGTCCTCAATGTTCTTTTCCATTCAATCCTTTTGTTTGAGATTTACTAATTGAATAGAAAAGGTATTTCTCTTTGTATCCCCATAATGTGTTACCAATTCTTCCGCAAAAGTTATCCAAGTGACAATTGATTTATAAGAAAAAATTCATGAGTACCATAAAAGATTATTTTGTTCCAAATATAAATATGCAATACATACCTTTTGTGTGTGTGGCACATCACGTAGATCAAAGAATTGCTCCATTTGTAGTATCCATTTTACTTGATCCTTTACATCAAACTTCCTCTTGTCGATATTTGGAATTTGGTGGGTCCTAAATGCAAAATTGGAGTTTATAAAATCATAATTCATATTCCTTTTGTCCTCATCATGATTTTCATGGATTACCTTGTCACCACTCAAAAGCCTTTCTTGCAACAACTTTGTCAAACCTTCCAATTTGACATTCATTGCATCCATGTATACTTTAAAAACTCCCACATATGCTTTTAAACATCCTTAAAGCCTTCAATGTTGCCTTCTGTTTCTACTTCTAAACCATTTGTCTTATCTTCTAGTTCATTTTTGTTTACTCTTTGCAAGAGCGAAATTTGTTGCACTTGGTCTTGTAATTTTGATATATCATGTTGAATTTCTTCATATTATTCCTGTGTCTTAGTAGAGCTTTCTAGTTGCTTACTAGGTGTGTCCATTTTTTTGTTTCAAGGAATTTTGGAATCAAACAACGATATCTATACTTCACTATGCCCTCTAAATCACTTCAAACTGACTTTCCAACAAAAGTTATGTAAAATTTAGAAAATACACACCTTTTTTCTTGCTCTTTAGGAGATCGATATTTAAACTATTGTATCTCTATAATTTCATATCTCCAAGGTCTGAAATTTCATCTTGTGCTAGCCTTGTGAGTCTTCTTTATAATCTCATAAGTCAGACTAATATTGGACTCTTCAAGAGAAAATTATTCCCAATCTCCCACAATGTCATGATTATAGAATGATATAATAGAGAAAACTTGTACAAAATTCCACATGCCACTGTTTTTACCTTTAGCCCTGAAAAATCGTACAAAAAAATTATAGTCTGTGCACTTTCAGTCACTTTTTATGAATTTGAAATTGGATTCTTCAAGAGAAGGTTATGAATATTTTCCCTACGTCACCTGTTTGAGATTTAATTTTGGAGCCTGCCAAAATCATAACTTCTTCGGACCATATAATATAAAATATAGAGAACCAAGATATAAAATGTATGCACAAAGTTCACCAATAATTTTTCTCCACTTGGTCAAAATTTCAGCTTCTAAAGCCTCGTAGAAAAAAATTATGGCAAAAATTCCAAAATGACCTGTTTGAAGCAGTGAAACCCTAGAATCCAAAGCTCTGATACCAAATGTTATGGAACCAGATACAAAAAATAAGAAAATATAGATCAATGACTTATGAATTATCCTCTTCAAAGGGGAAACCTCCTTTACATCACATAAATGAACAATCTTGGATGATACAAATGACAAGACCTCCTTTCTATATATAGGATTCTAAGGGGTCACAATATAATTAGAGCCTACATAAAAATAATAATGTAAGGGAACAATAGTAACAATGATGGGCTTCTATGGGGCATAATAATAACAATATGGGGGCTACATTAACAATAACAATAATGGGGCTACACTAACATTATAGGGACCTTACATACTGTTGGAAAGGTAACGAAATAAGATTTCCAAAATTATATCCGATGATCCAATTTGAGTTATGAAGTTTAAGAAAAAATTCCTTCAAAGATAAGGCATCCAAATTGGGCATAAAAAATACAAAAATGAATATTTCTAGAAATCTTCATTTTCTAATCTTTACTTTAGATATATGTACTCTTCCCTTGTCCTTGACATAAATGATAACAACATTTCCAATAGTCCCCCCCTTGTCATTGATTGAAACCCTTAGTCAGTTCTGCAAAAATACTATAGAACTCCGTGTGTACATAATTCTTCTTGTACCTCCAACTTCTCTAGATTTGACATGAATGGAAAAGGGATACTCCACTTGAATTTGTAATTATCCTTATTTGTAACTCTTTCTCCTATATGTCTACTATTTTCTTCAGTGGTCTATAGTATTATTCTATTTGAACTTCTTTAGTGTTGGCAACTTCTTATCTAATTGCAACTCCTATCAGGTAATTGCAACACTACCTTGCTAGTTATTGTCATTTACGTTTATTGTATGAAGTATTCCCCCTTTCTAATAATTGGAAATTGTTGCTATTTATTTCAAATAGGAATTTTCACCCTTGATACATTACAAAAAAAATAATTACTTCCACTATAATTGTTTACTATCTCCTTTGTATGCAAGTAGCCCCCTTGTTAAGTTATGTCTTTTTATCCCTTAATTACAAAATTTCCTCTTACATATCTCTAGTTTCTTGTAATGCTTCCCTCTTGCTTGGCATTATTTTAGTTATATTTTTTTTAATTTTTCCCCCTACGGTTATGCTTCCTTTTGTCTACAACTTTATTATTTTGAAATCAAGGGAATTCTCCCCTTGAACCATTGCATCTCATTATTTGTAACTCCCCCTTTGTTATTTTATTTCCAATTCAATTTCACCATTCACATCATTTCCAAATGTTATTTCATATACTATAAAAGTTTTCTTTCATCATATTCTTAATGCAGCCTGAGGTGTTGCAATCCCTCACTTATTGTTATATTTATCTTTTACTAATAAGATGAGGAAGATAACACTCTCATACAAAAATATTCTCATTTAAATTTATTAAGGACATATACTCTATCTAAAGTCTTGGTTTCTTTTTTTCACTAATCTTCTAGAGCCTTCCTTCCTTATTTTATAACCTTTATAATAAAATTGACCACATATCATTTATCAAGGCTAACTATTTTGTTCTCCATTATCTTGGCTAATGTTTTATTGCCAAGAAAGACATTACCATCATTGACTTCATTTGAGATTTAAATTTACTCTTATATCCTATAATATGATGTGAACACCCACTATCTACATACCATTGACTTTATTGCTTTTAAACATATATAGCTAGTCCACATTATTCTTGATTTTCTTGCTTTCTTCTCCAGATCTTTGTTATTTCATTTCTATTTCTAATAATATCCTCTACTCTAGTTTGATTTTGAGACTTCAACGTAATGATTCTATAATCATGGGCTTTCTACCGAAAATTATTGCACTTGGAACGTTTAATATGATCTAATAAGGGGGGAAATTAATTATAATTTTTTATAACATTATCAAAAAAACTTCTAGGGTTGTTTCTCACACAACCATTACTTAATACCTTATAGTGTCTCCTAATTTTGTTCTTCATTACGTATTTTATTCATTAGCTTTGTAATTTCTTTGTATTATGACCAAATTATTACATGAAATGTACTAACCGTAATTTTTTTTGGTATCTAGATGAGAAGGGCCTTCTTGGGGGAATTGTTCTCCTAAACCCATTCAAACTATGTTTGTGAAGAAACTCATATTTGTATAGATTATTTACCTCCTTTCTAATGTTTCACCCTTTCATTTGAAAATAAAATCTTTACTGGTCCTCAACTTCATTTATGATGTTACTTGTATTTTTGATAGTATCGTGTCTTTGTTGATTCTTTGCTTCATTTCCAATTGTGCCTAACTTTTATGTTCTTCTTCTTCTAGAATCTTTAAGCTTGATTCTCCTTTGAATGAGAAATGGTCATATTTATAGCCAATATATGTTTTAATAGACAAATATATCTGGCATTAGATAAATATTATCTAATGTTTTGCTCCCTTTTACAAACATTAAGTTCATATTTAACTGAGAATTTGTCTTCTCTAGGTCATTTCTTAATTATACAGCCTTTCCTTCTAGCTTCTCAAAATTGCTTTCCTTTTCTTTCAGCTAACTTGCTAGAATATTTTCTATTTTCTTAGCCTCTTCTAGGTTTTCCTTTAGGAGGATGATAACTACTTCATAAAAATAATGATCTCTCTTATCATATTTTATAACAACTCCTTTTTATTTTTGTTCTTTCCTTTGAGTCTATTTATTTATTTTAGGGCACCTTCAACATCTACTTCACTTTCAAATTCTTCCTTAGAGTCGGAATCTTCATTTTGATGATTAGCAGCTTTAGAATTCATGTCTAATAGATATGTTTCATCATAACTACCTTCTTATTCTACAAATGGACATATAGAAGAAAAATGACCTATTTTTCTACAATTATGAGAGAATAATTCCTTGCCTTTGTGTTTTCTAGATCATTTTCATCGATTTCAATTATTTTGCATCTACTTCACCTTCGACTTATCCCTCTAAGTTTGATTCTTAATTTGGATGATCAACAAATTGAGCATTCATGACCTTTCCTTTGCTAGTTCCTCTTAAGATAAATTACACTTCTTCTACCTATGATACAATGTTGGAGTAATTTGAAGCTTTGAGCTCTTCTATCTACTCTAAATCTTTAGAGGTTGTTTCCTTTTGAGTTGACTTTTCTTTCTTCATTTGGTATGTAGTGTGAATTTCATCCCTCATAGTTTTTTTCAACTTATCCCATTTTCTTTTATTATCTTTTACAAGATACCTTTATGAACTATTGATTTTATAGTCACTCCAAGATGGCACTCATGAAATTTTTGTTATTTGGTTATCATCCTTCTTACTGTATGTATAGATTGGAAAGAATTGACACTAAAATAAATCAAATATCCCTTCATCCTTTTCTTGTAAAAGGCTAGTTTGATCCATCAAATAGGGGATCTTAAATTGAACCTTCTTAAATAGACATGGTCGCTCTAAGATGTTCTTTCTAGTGGCTAGACTATTTATGAATGAACTTACTCTGATACCAATTTTTGGATTCACATATGTACTAAGAAGGGGGGATTGATTTAGTATAATGATTAATTTTTCTTATTTAAAGTCATTCAAACTTCATAAAACATTCATCCTATAATAAAAAAGTAATACAATATAATGGACAGTCATTATTAGGACAACCAAATTTTCTTTATAGGAAAGAGTCTTGCTGGCACCAAACTAATATTACATGATTTTATAGGCACCATCCTAGAAGAGACACCAATACCCTCTATTTTTTTGCACACACTAACCTATAGGAGACATCAATCCCTTTTGTTGCTTTGTAGGCACCAACCTATAGAAGATGCCAATCCCCTTTGTTTCTTTCTAGGAGCCAAAATATGAGAAACACCAATCCACTTTGTTTCTTTTTAGGGACCAACCTATAGGAAACACCAATCCCCTCTACTACAAATATTCGTTTGAACCAACATACTTCACTTAGTTTTCTTACTTCTTCACATTGTCTATTAGCTGCTTATTCTTTCACCAAATTTTCTTGCTTCTTCTACCATCACTAGGTCTATTAATTGTTTATTTCTTTACTAAGAATATTAACTTCTTATGCCTTCACCAAGTCTACTTACTAATTTTTCCTTCTCCAAGTCTACTTATTGGTTTTGGCTTCTTCTCAAGAAAAAACTTGTACAACTTCCACACATTCAAATATATAATTCTAGTGGTCAAGCTTCTATAATAGGTACCTATAGATCTCTTTTATGTCCCCTCAATAGTTCACAGTCTGAAACATCACAAAAAGAATGTTATAGGAGAAATTTTAGGTTGGCCTATTTGAAGCATGTTTCAAGAGCGTTCATGAACACTAAAGCGCTAACCATATATCCAAAATTATAGTGTAACAAGATCTAAAGATTATACCATGGGTACACTGAGATATCTTCTCTATCTCTTCCAATTCACAGACCAAACACACGAAAGGAAAGTTTATAAAAAATTACCAGCTTGACCTAGTTGAAGTAGATTTTTATGAGCATTCATTAAGGCTACTTCCTTTTAGCAATCCAAGGTATGAAATTCTTAACCATAAGTACATATATATTATACTATATATTCTCAAAGTTTCTGTTTTCAAAACATATACATTACAAAAACAATTGTTTATAGCTAAAATACCAGACTAAATTCTTTAGGATATATCTCTGAAAGTCATTAGCAAGGTTTAAAATTTTAGCCAAGTAATTGTGATTCTCTATCTACACACTCAAGGTTTACATCCGGAAACCTCACAAAATCAAATCTGAGCGAAATTCATGATTTCTTGTTCACCCCATATATCACATTTTTTCTTCTAACTTTAGACTCCAAGAATCAACCAAAAAACTATTACTTGGATCCACTTGCAACCTTATATCTCTTCTTCCTTGGATTATGTAAAATGCACTCATATGTCCTTTATTTATTGTGTTTTTTTTACATTCACTTATGGGGTTTACTTGTAAAATTGGTTAGGTCGACTTACTTGCTTTGGTTGGCTCACCTAAACGAAATCTTTCATATCTCCTCATGTCAATGGAGCTACAGGGAGTGTAATATACTGATGAAAACATATAAATATATAATTTCCAACCATATATCCTTTGTTCCAATCTAATTTATCAAATAAGGGTAAAATACCCTTCAAAAACAGGGTATCCAAATTGGACATTAAAAAAAAAAAAAAACATTTTTAACAATCTTCATTTTCCAATCCTTATCTTGTACATGTATAGTCTCCCCCAATATTTGACCTCAATGAAAACAAAATTTCCAACATATAACATGTCCCCTACCAATTAAATTGAAATATTTTTTCTTTATTTAACCTTCATTAAGCTGGTTTCATCTATTTGGCCTTTTTTAATACGAAATTCATTTATTTGTCCTCCATTGGAATGTGTTTCTTTGGTATGGATTAAGTGACATAGGATTAGTATGATCTAACTACATTTGAAATAGATTTCATTAGTTTGGCCTCTATTGAAGAAGTTGGCAGGTATTTGGACCACATTCAAACTTGATATTCTCTTTCCAACCATCTATAGATCAAGATCTAGTGTTTTGGCTCTTGATTATGAATTTATAAATATTATCCTTTTCATGATTTTCATGAAAATGTTTACTATATTTTACATTGTTGTTGGATTTAATTCAATATGAGATCTTATTTTTAGTTTCTTGTCATCATCATGTTGGTGTAGGGACATCAATTTCAATTATTTCAAAGGGAAATGCAAGATATTGGTATTGGATTGAATAGTTCCCTTCAATGCCATAGTCCTTGGATTGAGATACCTAAGAGCTATTAAGATGAGAAAACTCCAATATATAATTTCAAGGAGCAAAAAATGATCTATTCGTGTTGATGCTTGATTGTGCTAGCACCCTAACCAACATGCTTGATAATATTATAAATCTAATTTGTCTACTAACCTTTTTGAAAATATTATTTTATGCATTGATTTTTTCTAATATATACAACATTGATAAGAATTTTCTCAAAAAGTGATATGCTTGTAAACTAAAAGAATGTCAAATATAAATATATCTTTCAACTCTGAAATAAAATAAGATAAATACTTATACCACAACTCATTACTTAAAATTTAAGTATAAATAAGTTTAAATAACCTATTTTGTTTGCAATTACATTTATATAATATAAAGTTTAAAATAATTAAATTACCCAATATTATAATTAACATAATAATTAAACGAAACCAAACTTTGGTTGCCCCAATATGGAGATAAATTCCAATATTTGTATATATATTTATTTCTTCCATGACTATCTACTCAAAATATGAATATATTATAGATAACATCTACTTACATATTGATTGCAGGGGCTTGGAATGTGCATGCATAAAAATTATCATATATATTCTAATAAACCTAACCGGTAATGTAAACAATTATTTGGTTGACCTAATATGCATATAAATTTAGCATCATTCCATGTTGATTTAGATTGCAATCACATAGGTGACCCTTATTAGTGCTACTCTAAGATCAAGAGATACAACGATTCAATGATAAAGAGATTCTAAAAACAAATTGTAATACATATGATACATAATATCAATAATATTAAATTCCGGTCTAACTGGGGTTATGAGGGCTAGGGCTTATTTTATCATCTCACACAAATGTGTGCCTACTCTAAGATGAAGAGATACAATAATTCAATGACAAAGAGATTCTATAAACAAATTGTAATACGTGTGATACATAGATGTCATATAATATAAATCCCGAGTCTAAATAGGCAATTTATGTGTAGGCTATATTTTATCATCTGACAATTTTATTTTGCAATAACGTGTAAACATACCTTGGTTAAGAATGTGTTGAAAGTTTTCATAATAGATCAACGTACTTGTGAATGATATTAACTAATGGGAAAATTATTATTGTCTAGGTGTTTATATACAAATTTTTGTGGAGAGGTGTTAATTGGATAGATTTGAACATTAAATCTCATATTTTACATAATTTTTCATAACATTTTAATCGTTAATTGAACATCCTCCTTTAGATATGTCATATATTACATTTGATGCAAGAAATCCTTGGGAAGTATGTAATAAGATCTGTTGTGAAGAAAATGATGAAAATGTATGGAATGAGAAAAGTATTTACAAATATTTTAGAATTTTAGCCATACATCATAAGCTCGTCTCATTATATATGTAGTTCATAGTCATTATCATATAAATGATAATCTAGTTCTAGAATATTGCAATTATCGATAATCATTTCAATGATTTTGAAGAGTTGGATTAGAATTCTAATCTTAAAGAGTTAGATATTAAATTGATGAAGTTCAAGATTAATTTAATTTAAATTTGTAATAATCTTATTTATCCAAAACATTTGTTTTAAGTTGAGTTCTATTATGATTTATGATTTAACAATGATGTTATTCCCTTCTAATTTCGTAAAAGGAAATGGAGAAATAGTAAAACTAACCATTGAAAAAAGATACCATATTGTATAGTCTAGGGGTTAGCACATGCTCACTTTTTTTTAATTTTATTAAGAATGTAAGTGGATGTAGATTTTATTTGATGGACATTTGTAATATTTTTTTGTCATTTTTACATTTTGAATTGCTAGTATTATATATAATATATATATATATCATTTTCCACATGGTTAAGCTAGATCATTGAAGGTTGGGGAGGAGCGATTTACAATTAGGAAATGTCACTAGGATTATAGTCCTTATCACGAAAAAAATTCTGAAGAAAAAATTCTCGAAGAAGCTTGGAATGGTATAAAATCTAGTGGGGAACATTTGAAAGTTTTCAGTTGCCTATCTTATGTGCATGTTACATGAAAATTGCAAAAGAAACCTGACAATAGAAGTCAAAATGTATATTTATTGGCTATAGTTTAAATTCTAAAAATACCAAAATCCTGCTTCTAAGAAGTTTATATGAACAAAGGTTGTTAAATTCTAAGAATACCAACCATGGGATAATCATGTTAATAAGACAATTGGAAATCAAATTCCTTTTCTAAAACTAGATGAACGGGTGGATTCTAAAAGAGAGAAAACATTATGACTTCCAAAATTACATGTAGCAAAAAAATCTTCAAAATAAAATTTAAACAATATATAATTCTTCCAATAATAAATTGAGATCCCATAATAACCTCTCTAAGGAACTAGAAAATGAGGAGTTTGAAACAAATTTATGCAAAAATTTGAAAAGGACGAAGTAATTTTTTTTATTATGATCTAATCCAATGACCTTTGAAGAAACAGTAGAAGAATAATAATGGCTTTCGCAAGTGACAAAAAACACAAATAGAATCTTGTATCTTTACTAGCAAGGAAAACAAGTATAAGAGTTAAATGGGTTTACAAAACAAAGCTTCATGAGAAAAGAAAATTTGAAAAACATAAAGTTAGATTTATGCAAATTAGTTTTTTCAACAACTTAGTATTGATTATGTAGAAAACTTTTCTCTAATAGTAATGTTCTACATAATTATAACAATTACAAAATTACAACAATTTTGTACATTATAACCCAAAATAGTTTTTTTTTAATCAAATAAATGTTAAGTCAACCTTTCAAATTGTAATTTAAAAAATCAAATTTATATGAATCAAATTATTATTGGTCTTTTTTTTTCTTGTTGTGTTTGTTCTGATTATGAATTGTATATTTAACTTTTTTATGGATGTCATTCTTTTCTACTCATCAAGAGTTTTTTTGTGATTTAATTTTTTTTTCATTCTGAGTTTCACACACAAAGTTATAGCCCTTGGAAGTTTTGTAATGCCATATTGTTCCATTGAAGTGATAGATGACGTGTCCACTAGATCCAAGTGGCAAATGATTTTATTAAGCATGACATTTGATGTAGTAGATTATCTATCATGATAACTTGGCAGCTTAACATTACAATATTTTTTTTCAAGTGTCCCAAATATATTTTTTTCATAGATGCATCTGGTCATGGATATATGTAGGATCTAAGACATCGATCTCATGGAAGTCCTATATCTTAGATATATCTAGATTCAGATTTAGTTAATTTTAATTTTATTTATTTATGTTTATTTTGATTTTTATTAATGTCTATTATATTTAATTAGTTTTTATTGGAATTACTATGACAATATGGATATTCTTATCATTTTACACTATATACATTTAATTCTTTTTTACTAGATATCTAGATTATCTCTAAATGTTACACATTACCATGAAATTTGATTTTTCTTAAATACAAGATATCAACATTTAAAAAAAGAAAATTGAGTAGCTATGGGTTTCACATTGCAATGTTACACATTACCATGAAATTTGATTTTTCTTAAATACAAGATATTAACATTTAAAAAAAAAAAATGAGTAGCTATGGGTTTCACATTGCACGAAATTTAAATTTTCTTAGATACTACATATGTTGGATCCTGGATGTGCATCTTGGATATGCAGATGCAACAAAAATTTAGCATGGGTTCCTGTTCAATTATTTGTCCTATAGCTTCAACATATAAATAAAACTAAGTAGGTAAGAATCATATTAATACCATGAAATTCATTTCCACAATACATATTGGATAAATAATTAAGACATAAATCATGCTCTAAAAGAATCTAGAACTAAATTAATAAATATTTAGTGTTAATTTCTAATAGCCACATCTTTTTTCGATGGCCAAATTAAGTAAGAAATGTTTCTTCCAAAATATGGGAATGAAGATTTTGGGAAATTTATTTATTTCCCAATTAATAGTAAAAATTTCCCATGTAAATCACATAAGAGCACCCTAATTTGTTAAAAAAAAAAAATTAAAAAAACTTACGAGATTAAAACTTAATAACTTAAAATTATTATTTAAATTTACTTAATTGTGATTTTCATTTTTCATATTTGAAAGTTAAATTTTTACTCGATTGTATTTATTATTAATTCATTTAATATTTAATAATTTTATTTTTTATAAATTTACAAGTATTTAAAATAGATTTATAAGTAACATTTACAACCTAACAAAATAAATACAGATTTTTTCACCATATTAAGATATTATTAATTCTTTTAATTAAGATTTGTTATATTCTTTTAATTAGAATTTTTGTTTAAGATTTTGATTTCTATGGTTAATGATATTTTACTTATTTTAAACGAAACAAAAATTATTTCTTTAAATAACAAGAATAAATTAGTTGAATACTTTAATTAACATTTCCTTATTTAATTATTTCTTTTTTATTTTTTTCGAGAAATATTTTCTTTAAAAGTAATAATTACAATATCTTCGATAATGAAATATAAAGAAAGATATATTTATTCTATCTCTTTCTTTTCCCGCTTTTCTTATTTTTTTCTCTTACCTTGATGATGGATCCCCTTTGGGATTCGAAACGTTGGTATAAAAATTCTCTTATTGTAGATTCTCCGATCAAAGATTCGAAAAACAATACAATGGTTTAAACAGGTAACATATTGTGTTTACCAACATTTTTTAAGAATGTTTATTGGAGAATCAATATAATAAGAAATTAGTTGTAAGCACGGAAGAAAAAGAAGATTAACTATAAAAGGTTATTTTTTCTATGTTATTTGGGTTAGATTTGTTTGCCAGGAGATTAGAACTTTTGAGAATTTGGTTGTATAGTTTTATAGCTCGGAACCTTTTGTATTTTTTAAATATTTTTATGAGGAGAAAAAGAAGGGTTTTGTTTCGCGAGTTTTTTTTAATAAGAATTTTGATTAGTGGGAATTTTTGCTAGAGTATGTCACTTTGTAATTAAATTCAAGATTAAAGTTTTATTTTTTACATTTTTTAAATCACAAATTTTTCATTTATATTTTTTTATTGGAAATATTTTTTATTTAGTTAATTTTTTAATTTGGTTCATAGGTATGAGAGTATTGTTTATTGTAATTACTGTAAATATTTATTAAAAAATAATTATCTATTTTGTGTCGATGTATTATTGTAATGAAATTATATTCTTATTTAATAGTAAATTATATGATCTTGTCAAACAATTGTGTTGATTAGCTTATCTAGGTGTAATATAATTATAATAGTATTTATTATGTTTGAAATATCAACATTATAAAAGGTGGACTGTTAGATGGCTATCTAACCTGTTTATTAATTACAAATAGCATTTATTATAGTTGAAATATATATTATAAAAAGTAGATGTTAAATATTTATATCAAATTTTAGTTGATTTCATTTTTTGTGGCAATCAACTCTACATATTGATGCATACGATGATACCAAACAAGTATAGCCCTAATTCAAACCTTGGGTGACATTTCCCTTGTTGTTGGTAGATGAATTTTTTCACCTGCTAATCATTGGTGCTACAAGAAGGGAGTATAGCCCTAATTCAGACCTTGATTGGGTGACATTTCCCTTGTTTTTGGTAGATGAATTTTTTCACCTGCTAACCATTGGTGCTACAAGAAGGGATGGGAGAGAAAACCTTACAAATCCTATTTTAAAAAATTTGTAATTATTAATGAGCTTTACCATTATTTTGAGAGATGATTTATGTTTCCCTACTATAGTAGAAACATTTCTATAAATACAATCACTTGATTCTTGAAAGTAAGTTTTAATGGAGATGGTAAAACCAATATTTTCAATAATTTCTCAATTTAATCTTATTTTCAATTACTTAGATGTTTGTAGTAAACATGAGATTTTCATATTATTTACTCTTACTTTAGGTGGGAGAATAAAGATTTGGCCTCATTCATCGAAATAGTTCATGGAATTATTTATTGCTTCCCATCAAGAGTGTGATTAAAATGAAAAATATCTCTTCTATAAATTTAATGGAAAGATTTCTCTATTTTTTCTTTTTTCCTTGTATACAAAGATAGAAAAGTTATTACAAACATAAAATGCATGTTGAAAATGATATTATAACTGATTTTTTTGGGAGTTGTCTATAATGCGACTTTTTGGAGATTCCGGTGACGGAATCCGGCGGAAGAAATGAGGTTAAATCTCGATTTTTAGCAATTAAAATGGTTTTTTAACTGCATATTTAGATTCAGCGCCCTGAAAAACCCCTGGGAGCCATTGATTGTGCAGAAACTAGCTATTAAACTTGGGATTCCAATGAATGGCTGCCGGATTTTGACCGGAAAAAGCCGCCGAAAAGGCTTTCAAAAAGTCGCCTTATAGACTACTGCATTTTTTTGAATTAACTCATAACGTTAAGAATGTTGTTTAATAATATAAGATTAAATATTTTCACACAATTTCCAAAATACAAATATATTTTTAGAGATATTAATATTTTTTTTATTTAAAATTAGCATTGAGAAATGAACCTTGATTATCATGATCATTCAACCAAGAGTGAAACACTTAATCATATATGCTTTGAGAGCTATTCTTCATTAGATCATAATATATTTGTTGATTGTAATATATGTAAGAATTACTCATTTCATTCAAAATTCATTTCCTTTTCTCTAGTAATTGATATTTATAAAAAGATAATAATTATTATAATTAATATTTATAATAATAATAAATTATTATAAAGCATAAAAATTATCGATTTTCTATTGCTCTCGTTAAAAGTTATAAAATAATAAATAATCATTCTATAAATAGCCTTAAAAATTACAAGCATATATGTTGAATTTATTCTAATAATATTATTGATTCTCATCTCTTCTTCATTCAATCAATTACGTAATAATTATATGTTAGGAAAATAAATCAATGAAATATTTATTAGAATTTTTTTTAAGAAACTTACAATTTACTTATTTAGTTTTCAAGAACTAAGAAAAAATAACTGCACAGTAACATTGACCAGTAAATATTGCTTCTTGACAATGTTGGCATCTTTTCAAATTTGATGTATAAGTTTGATAAGCCGTCTCTATGATGATTAAAAAATGTCAATCTCAGGTGACAGACAGACTCTCCCTAATCGTCAGCCTTGCGTGGGAAAACTGGCCATAGACAAATAGCCCAATTTCAGAGATCCATGTAGCATACAGTGGATTGGCGCAACAGGCTAAATCCAAGTTAGCCAGTCAATAGTTGATTGTCTTCGACTATCTGCACATAAAAAGCAAAGGTAATGTATAAAGGAGTAATATAAACCAATTATGTGATAAATAAAGTCTAGATTACGTAGCAGGAAAGGAAAATAGAGAAAAAAAAAAATGCAAAAAGCAGGTATTTGCGTCAAAAATAGACTTACTTCCTAAAATAGATTGCCCATGCAAGTGATTGATCAAAGGGCCACATATACTCACAGCTTTTAGTGGGGGCTCATGAATACCTTCTCTGCGTTAACCTCAAATGCCAAATTCTTTGCTAAAATGAGTATTTCTATAAATTATCGATTTTTAGTCAAATGTATATTACTGTATATATTAATATACAGACTTCTCATTGTTTGATTCATTAAATAAACTTATATTACTGCAGATGTTGAACATCCATCTCTCTCTGATTTACTAATTTTGAGATGGTAATGATAAACCCATAAATCTTTAAATACTTTAAAATTAAAGAGGATAAACATATAAATTTTTAAAATTAAACATTTATTTTTGTTTAATTTGTTTTTTAATTCTTGGTTAAAAAAATGTTAAATTTTATATAAATTAATCATTAAGATTTTAGTAATTTTGAAAGATTTTATGTATTAAAAAAAAATAATTAGTTAATATTTAATTTTTTTTAATTTATAATTTATTTATTAAATAATTTAAATTTATACATTATAATATTAAAATAATAAACTTAATTTACCTGTCATATGAACTATTGTAACCTATAACCCCAGCTTAACCTAGTTTAGGGAAAAAATGAGAAACAATTCTGGACTCCGGTGACATTTTTCTGTCGATTGCAGATTCTACTTTCCTAGAAATTTGTAAAATCTGCAATCCACATAACCTGATTCCTCCTGTACCCAAAAGATATGAACCTAATTCAATTTTAAAATTAATATTAAATATATTGAAGTAGTGTAAGAGATCTCTGGATAACAATTTCACTCATCGGTGTTGGAATTCCTTGTTTGTAAGATAAATGTACAATGATTAGAGCCTACACACTGTATGGTTACACATAGTCTTTTTTTTTACTTATTAAATATTTAAATAACAAAAGTAATGATTCACATTAATCAATTATTTTCTAAAATATTTTTGAGATCCTAGATAACCTTAGGGTTTCCTAGATAATACCAAATAAAATGTTATTGTGTACTTCCTCATAGGTAAAGATACCGTTCCAAGAATTTAAAGCAGGTTTCAAAATCACACACATCACAGGGTGCTATTCCAGAAACTTCTAACGATATACCCTAATTTCTAACAATAAAATTTCAGGATTTCACTGTTTGACTTATTATATTCCGATTTATTATCTTCCAAAGTTTTAAAAAAATTATTCAAAAATCTTACTGAAACAATATCCATGAGAATGGTAAGATGATAAATTATATGGAATACTCATTTGAGCAAGAAACTTGACAGCAGAGGACATAATTAGACGTAAAACTCACAAGATCGAAGATGCGCCTTTACACACAGAAGCCTCAGCCAAATTCGTTTCTTGACGCGGAAACAAAGCACAGAGTGTTGATAAAGTTTCACCTGTTACGACTCGTCCACCTTTATCAACACTGTGTAGATCCGCAGTTTTATAATCGCTACGTGATGCCATATATGAAGTTCCACCATTCAACAGAGCAGTGCGAACAAAAACGTATTGCAGGGCAGAACTGTAGGTCTGGAATCCTGAATAAATAGGATTCTGTTGCTAGCTTAGAGCGTTACTAAAGAAATGAGGCCACATGATCAGGAGGCTGTTTTGAACTCTGCAAAACTGGAGAGTTTACTTAATGAGATTTTTGCTCAGAAGTTGGGGAAACAATTTATGGTTAAATATTAATCTGTGTTGTTTTAAACTTTGTTATTTTGATAAATCTAGGATTTTAGACCAATTACAATGGAAAATAAACAGAAAACTTTTAAAAAAATCTAGATAACCCATGTGGGTAAGCTGTACCGACCAAATATCGGTGTCTACAGGTTATTTCTTGGTATTTGATCCGGCAGTTTCGCGCCGTTGGATGAGAGTAGTAAGAAGATTGCGGAGAAGTTTCCGCCGCTATGGCAGCTCCGTGCAAACCTACTCCCAGCTCCCCGTGCAAACCTACTCCCAGCTCACAGTACTGAACCAAATACCAATCAATTCTTCGATACCACAACAAAATCGGATTCCAGTAAAATATCTAGAACACACTTAAAACGATGACTGACAGCTTTATGTATACCCACGAATAACAATTCCTCCTTTATTCTGACTTACGGCGATCTAATTTCTGCGAAAATGTCATTGAAAACGAAAAGTTCAACCATTTGTTGACACGTGAATGTCTCTCTCTGATATATATAAGTAGCCCCATGTCACGTCGCAAAACAAGATAAACATGCAACATAATCCAATGCAAAGTAACATGGGTTCACTCATAATATTTGGATTTTTGTAATAAGAATAAAAGTAAGACAGTTGTCTCTAACTTTTTGAAGTTTTTTCGGTGGGTTTTTTTTGTCAAAATCCGGCAGCAATTTATTGGAATCACAATTTTGATAGCTAGTTTTTGCACAATCAAATGGTTCCATGGGATTTTGAGGGTGCTCAATCCAAATATGCAGTTAAAAAACCATTTTCACTGCAACAAATCAAGATTTAACCTCAATTTCTTCTGCGGGATTTCGTCACAGGAATCTCCAAAAAGTCCCATTATAAATAACTCCTATTATATGGGGAAATAAGTTTTTTTATTAAAATTGATAGAAATCTAGAATATAATTTCAAGATTTTTCGTGGTTTAAAATACATTTTTGAATCCATATATAAATTCAATGTCCTAAAACCCTAGGGCACTCCAAATATGTAAATTAAATAATTTAAACTATTTTTTTAAATGTCTCTTGGATTTTAATTAAAATACAAATGCTCTAAGTTTTGCAAGTAATTAATTTACAAGTGATTACAATATTCAAATTGAAATAGTTTTTTTTCACCGATATCGACCATTATTTAATTATTCCTTATTAAAAATAAGGAAAAGTATGTTTATTTTAAAATAATTTTTTATTTTTTAATTTAATTATTAATATATTTATTAATATTTAATATTTTTATAGTGTATTTTTCACAATATATGTGACAAATAAATACATGAATGTTTTTTATGATCATGTGGTTTCATTGAGGGGCCAATAGCATACCATCATGTACATTCATATTGAGAGATATATATTGAAGAAAAAATGACATAATATATTGAACATATATATGAATATAATTGTGTAAAATTAATAAAATAGATAATAAATAATAATCACAATAATATGTAATTAAAATAATCACTAGTTAAACAATGACACATGTCTCTATAGACATGACCATTCGTGAAATGGTACTTATCTGGCTATAAATACAAGGCCTTCACTCTCAATTGTATCATCATTCTTACTCATACGGTTTTTTAATATATATTCTTATATCTCAATGGAAATCTTTATATTCCAAGTCTTCTAGAGCATTTAACTTGAAGAACGAACTTTGTTCGCTTCATTTGGTATCAGAGTGCTCCTTCGAGTATACGGACTTTGTTCGTTCCATTTGGTATTAGAGCTACATTGGCAGATCTCGACCATCAACTTGTCGTCACCACTAAAACGTTTTGCTATATGAGTTGGATTTTTTCCATTTTTGGTGAGGCCCTTGGCCACTTAAAAAAAAAATTAAATAAAAGACTTGAAAAAAAAATAATAAAAGAAAAGAATAAAGAATACCTTTGGCCATTAACATTTCAATTATTCTAAGAAAAAAAATGGCGTAGTCAAATGTAAATTTTGAAAGAGAACATTCATATATATAAAAAAGGTTCTATGTTATTGATAAAAAGTGCATGATAAATTAAAAAGGGAAGCTTTCCAAATATCTTTAAAACTACACGTAAGAAGAGAGAGTAGATAATACTATTTTGATTCTTCATTAAGTGGTTTTCAAGCTCATGGTATTAGCAACCCATGGTAATTGCCCATGGTATTTTTAGGGTAAAAGAAGAACAAAAGGAAGACACAATCTCTTTATGTGAATGGTAAGTTTTACTTTTACATGGAGAAAATTAACCGAGTCAAAGGAACATAAGTGGACATATATTTTATATTATACCCAAAACAGGTGAATACCCAAAATAAATGAATAACCACGTTTCACTAAGTTGTAACTTTTCAAAAATAAAAAGAAAAGATTATAAATAAAAGATATATAAAGAGAAGTTTTATATTATAAAGGGGTATTTTTAAAGAAAAACTCAAGTCATAAAATTATTGAAAATATATATAAGTACAAAGCGGGTATTATTATAGAAGGTTACTTAAAAGATCCATATATTAAAATACATAAAAGGTTAAATCTAAAACTATAGAGAGACATAAAGATAACAAGTTATAACAAAGGAATAGTACTTTTTAAAAGCATTATAATAAATATAAGGAGCAGTTTATTTAAATAGTGGAGCTATATTAACGTTTTTTAAGTGGGAAAAAAATATGTATATTTTATAAATCAAGAAGGATATTTTTATAAGAGATTATAAAATGAGTGATTAAAATAAATCAAAATTAAGGAAGTATTTTTCAAGAGTAAAGGGAGGAAAAAAAATAAATTATTGACTAATACCAATAGAGTCAAACTTTGAAAAAAGAATAAAATGGAGCCTAGTTCGAAAATAAAAAAAGGAAGTTTCTCTTATAAAGGTATCCCAGTTATATCTTAGGTTATTTACATTAAAATGGTGTATCCAAAGGAAATATATTAGTATTTTTATTAGTCCAAACATTGAGGGTAATTACATCAGTATTAATTTGGAAAATCAACAATTAGTTCTAGAGCCAAATATAGGCTAACAAAAAGGTTTTTTTGGTGAAAAAGAATATGAAATTAATAATTTACAAGTGAAAATTGATCATTATGAGTAAATATTTCAATTGTGTGTGAACTTGGTTCAAGGAATTATGTATGTTCATTTTAAACATGAAAAAAAAACCTTGATGTTCCCTTACAAGAAGAAGATAGTCACATTCTAAGACATGACAACAAAATCAGAACTAATAATGCCTTCATCAAAAGATCTTAAGTATATTGTGAAACTAATGTTTCAAGAGAATATAGAAACAATAGCAAATAAGTAGAAAGAGATTGAAGAATCCATATCCAACAAAAATACAGAAAATTCACGTTTGAAAAAACATAGTAAAAAATTAATTACCGAAGTGATTAAATGTAAAGCTAAGAAACACCAGTTAGAACAAGAAAAGAAAATTTTTGAAAAGAAACTCAACGAAAGTACATCAAGAAAATAAGAGGAAAGTTTATGCTTAAAGAACCTTAACCAAAGGTTATTGGAACAAATCAAGTGTTTAAAATATGAGAAGCTTGAAGACCAAAATAAAATTGATTTAGAAAATGAGGAACTCTTATGTCTCAAAAACCATAATCAAAGTTTACTCACTCAAATCAAGAAACTTAAGGATGATAGGAAATCATTGAAAAATAAATTAGAAGAACTAATCGCGAAAGAAGTGTTGAAGTCTTTAGTCCAAGTGGAAGAAAAAACAACAAATACTGATCTAGTCAATATCACAACTCAAGAAGAGGACAAAGTCGTTGAAGTGAATATGTACTCAGAAATAGCAGTTTCATCAACAAAAGATTCAAGTGAATATGCACAAATTAACCATTCAACTTCCATAATTAAAGGAAAATAAATCAAGAAAATGATGCAAACAAGATAAGGGAAAATCAAATCACTAGAATTCATTATCGACATCTGAATCACGAGAGTACATGAATAAATCAAGCTACGTATTGAGAACATAAATAAAAAACTGGTGATCCAAAGAATACTAGTGTCAGTGCAATCCACTCATGTGATAACAATTCATTACAAGTTTCTAGTAACCGCAAGATTCAACCAAAGATTAATTTAGGATGGTTTCATCCCTTTTCAGTGCAACCTTTTTCATTCTCACTTAGAGGATAATATCCACTTGTATCAACAAATATGATGGTTCCAAAACGAGAAGACATTTGAAACAAAAAAAAAG
The DNA here is from genome assembly GCA_000404065.3 of Pinus taeda. Taxonomy (NCBI): domain Eukaryota; kingdom Viridiplantae; phylum Streptophyta; class Pinopsida; order Pinales; family Pinaceae; genus Pinus; species Pinus taeda. The sequence goes on from APFE030447045.1 coordinate 132,357, forward strand.
GATTAAACATTTTCATTAGCAAGCTTTTAGGACAAAGATTTTTCAGGAGGAAGGCAATGCTATGAATATAAATATGTAAAATTAGTAAATATAGATAATAAATAATAATCACAATAATATGTAATTAAAATAATAAATAGTTAAACAAAGAGGCATGTCTCTATAGAAATGATCGTTCATGAAAGGGTACTTACCTGACTATATATACATTACCCTCACTCTCAATTGTATCATTGTTCTTACTCATACATTTTAATATTTATTCTTGTATCTCGATGGGGATCTTTATATTCCAGTTCTTCTAGAGCATTTAACTTGAAGAACGAACTTTGTTCACTTTAGTATATAATAGGGTTAAAGGGTTTTATGATAGAGAAACAATCATAATAAATTTGGTTCAGTAAATTTCTCAACCACACACCAATATAGAAAACATCCAACTAGATCTAAAAACAACCTAAAGACTAGGAAGAAACTTCTTCTAGAATTAATGAGCACGCCAAATAAAAATAGGAATTATATTCTCTATCACTCCCACTTAACTACTACCTATTTTAATCTTTATTTGTTAAGGTTCTCATCTATAGCTTCTCTCTAACACACACCATATTGAAGATCCTCATTTTCAGCACGATCTACCTTTAGTCTAACTTGGCACTTGCACATTGTACCTTAACCATGAAAATGTCATCAGACTGCCAATGTCCATATAAAGCAGCAACCTTCCACCAAAATGCATGGGTACCTAACTGCTACAACTTTTGGTCTAATAGGAAGTCCTTCAGATACATGGTTCGTCCAACTTCTTCGTGAACTCCCTTTGAATATAAAATTTCACTTCATGGAGTGTAGAACAAATATATTCTAGCTAAATATATCCATCCAACACATGGAACACTCTTTTAGAGTGTTAAAATTTCTCTAAGAAAGTCTACTATGCTAGGCTAGAAAAGAAACATCATGCCACTAGGGGTATGCATTCTTATTCATATCTTAAAGTGATATTCCCTTTCCAAGTTACATAGATCCATGTACAATACATTCCAACTTAAAGATACTAGGTACATAAAACATTTCAAAGACCACAAATAACCACTACAAAACATGATATCAACACATAACATGTAGACTTGCTATAATTACAATGTGTGATTCATATTATAATATGGCATGCTTTATTTCAAACATGAATTTACTTACACTACTACACAGAAGGGGGGTTTTAAGACAATATTGAAGACAAATTTTGAGTAAATTGTCTTAAATATTGTCTTTAAGCGAGTGTATCAAATTATTGTCTTAAAAATTTGTCTTTATAAAGACAATATAAAACACATGTACTATTGTCTTTCAAGAGACTATAGATACCATTTAAGAAATTGTCTCTATATTGTCTCTATAGGGACAATCTATCTCAAATCCTAGTTATTGTCTCTCTAGAGACAATAAACAATTATATTTACAAACAAATTAATAAAATGTGAATAATTTTGTTCTTCGGTGATTAAGTCAAGTTACGGTATGATGGAATCAAAGCACCAAGCTCCTTGCAAGGCAGGTTCTCATGCATTGAGCTAAAAACCTTTAAAGAAATGTGTTATTTAGATCGGAAAAGATAAAAATCAATAGTCGAAATTGTATCATTATATTAGTGAAAAATTATGTTACTTGTTGCTACATGATGGATTTCAATGGAAAGTTACTTCATTGAGTTAAGAAGACTTTTTTAACTATTCTAAAAAATTGGAACTTAAGGATATATGGTACTTACCCTCTGAAGATGAAGCATTAAAATCTCAAAAGGTGTTTGTAGAAGCATGGGATATTTAGAAAGAAATAAAAAATAAAAAATAAAAAAAAGTTGGCAGTAAATAATCCCTAAGGCCAGTGTTGAAATCCTCAACAAAGCAGAATAGACCAACCAACAAAGAACACAATCCAGCATGCCAAACATTTGAATTAGTAATGTTGGACTTAGGTACATACCCAGGGGTCCTATGTTTGAAGCTGTTCCCGTAGGGTCCAAACCCTTTACTTCCTCTAAGAGGTGCAAATCTATAAATCAATCAAAAAAGCATAGATAGAATATATAATTAAAAGTACATGCATGAGAATATGTTAGATCATTATAAATAGCAATTCAAACTATCATTCATAAGATGACAACATATATCAGGAACAAGACATGAGTTTATTTATTGATGAATAATAACAAGTACAAGATAGATACAACATGATCCAAGCCAAAGGCACTAACAAAGATTTCCTCTGGATCCATCTAGCCCAAGCAACTAAGTCACCTCTATAATATATGTAAGAGGATGCTAGATAAGGGGAACGAGCATCTCTACAAAGGAAACCAGGGTTTCCTAGAGACTAGGAATGTAAGAGGCATGGGAAAAGAAAACTTGATCTCGGGGAAATCGAGTATAATGTCATATCTCTCTTCTTCTATCAATTAGGCCTACCCAAGGGGTATATATATACCACCTCAAATTGTTTATTTCAATTAGGCCATGAGCTCCTATAGGTGGGTTCTCAGTAAAACCCATAAACATCACCCGAAAAATGGCTTTTTATTTATTTTTTCAAATTTTAAAATTTATGCATGGGTATAGTGTTATGGGACCCACGTATGTACGCATTTGTTTGTGGGAAAAGTCATGTTTGGAATTTGAAACACATTTTTTTAAGATAAATTCAAGTTTACAAGGGTAAAGGGACTGCCCAAGGCCATAAAAGAGTATTAGATCTACATGGGTGTTGGATGATGCTATAACATATGCCCCCTAATGTATTTGGTTAGAGGGGAACATGATAGCTGAAATAAATTAAGTATAAAGATAATATTCATTTGAAAACTTAGGAGGATATCACCAAATTCTAACGTATCAAATACATTTGGAAGGAGTTAGAAATAAAACTCTTGTATGAGGCGAGCATACCCATGCTCAGAAGTAATAATGCATGTCTGATGATTGAGTATAATATGGATCCAAAATGTATACATAAGTGTACAAAATGAGTTGAAGGATATATAATGGATCATCAAATCATAGCCATGAAAGAACAGAATAGATCTATGTCTCAATAACACATAGAAGGATGTCTGAACAAAGATGCTGTATAATCAATCCTCATAAAAGTACCAAGACATGTAAGTGAAGTAGTGGTACTGCATAAACTCTGGTGCCAACATATATGATGTTGCTGAGAAAGTGTGTCACATATAACGCTAAGAGGTGTCACTTGGAAAATCTTGATGAATTATCAAGTGAACCAATATGTTGACACAACTTGAGGTCTTCAATGATCGTAAATGGTACATTTCTACACCATGATAATGCATGAGCTGAAGTCGACCATGTGAGAAATAATTTGATTACCTGTCATTGATGTGTATAGTGAACAAATGTGAGACAAATCACTAATAATGATAATGAGTGTCAAGGTTCCCCAATACAATCTAACAAGTATGAATAGATGTGTTGAAGTTGAACACTTGAAAGAATATACTAATTAGGAGACATTGATGTATTCTCACTGCCAATAGGGAATGTGCCTGTCACTAATGACTGCAAACCCTGAGGTACTGAAAAGGGACTCTAGACGCTGTTCCTAGAGCAATGAGTAAGAATCGATGGGAAAATATCTTCTTAAAGGAAGGAATTAAGGCATCCCACATCAACCAGTTCGAGCTTAACCTGCAGGCCAATACTTTGGAAGGACTCATATAAATAATGATGAAGTAACCACCCCAAAGTACATTTTTGGTGTGCATAAAATATAGCTAGCACACGGAAGAAATCCTCTAAACCAACGAATAATGAAAGCTGACACAAAGGTGAGGAATTCACGAATAGGGTTAAATGGAAACCAATTAATTACATGAATCCCATGTGTGATAATGTAAGATGGCGTTGAACACAATAGAAACCACTCAGTGAAAGACCCATGATATTGATTGATGTTGAGCACAAGGTCACCTATTAATAATGTAATTAGGGCTAGGGTGGAATCTATGTCTACTCTCATAGTAATTTTTTAGTGTTAATAGGAGCAGACCTGCCACTAAGAATTCAATGGGGACCTTCTTAACTAACACAAGTAAAGGACCAAGTAGCTAATGTGATATTGATAATAACTTGATAGATTGGGTATGACTGACATAAATGAGTCAAGTGACAACTCAAAATGGTCGAAAATAGGTTGACTTCCCTTGAACAAAAGCACAAATTTATGTGACTTTATGGAAACATAAAATATCTTTGTATAAGTTTGTGATCAAGGAGGAATCAGCAAACCCTTCATATGATTGGAAGAGTTAACCAATCAGTGGAGGACTAAATTAGAAATAAGCTTTTGGTTTCCCTAAAGTCAAAGTAAGTCCCATCCCAATGGTGGAAAGACTCATTTTTAAGTCCTTTATTAAAGGATGACATGACTCACACTCGTTGCCATTAAATGAGGAAGAAATCATCCCTTTCCCGCTATTTTTTTGGAATGTCTAATGTTTTTTTTCATATTATAAAACGTAAAAAGGAATAAAAGAATTCCCATATTACAATGGAAAGAACAAGTGTCCAGGGAAAGTACACTAGTTCTAGGGTTTGGAACATTCCTATGCTCAATTCAAGGTGGCAGATACTAGTCATCGACACTCGGGGAATGTTCCCTCCATGGAAAAAGGTTTCAAGTCGCAAAGGATAATGAATGCATGGCTTTATCTTGTAGAAAGGTCATGGTCAAAAGTGGATTATACAAGAGTCCAATGAAGCCCGCTTAAGACCAAAAGGGGTGCAAGTGGTCAATATGCAATGCAATAGTATAACTCAACACATGGGAGCCCCTAGAATATAAAGCCATAATAAAAGCAAAGAAGAAGAAGAATGAAACTTCAACGTAAAGTCATGATAGGACTAAAGAGGAATCTTGATGCTACACAAGATTTGCAACATTGGCAACATATTATAATGAGGTTCTAAATAGGAATCGCATGGAAGGAAAGGCTCTACCACTTATTTACAATTTTATGAAATAGCGAGTGAGAGAGGTTAAAAAATCGCAACATAGTGGGGTCAACCCTAAGGGTAAGTATCGCAGTATGCAGTCAAGATGAAAAATGCAACGAAAGATGATATTAGACTATATGCCATTTTAGAGTACAATACCTTCCATGATAGGTTAGCGATTGTGGAATCGAAACAATGGTAAAAAATCACTAGGTGATAACAAATTTTTTCATTACCCTAAAAAAGGCCCTTCCTAATACTTCAAGCAAGGTCAAAAAGTTCATAAAATTAAAATAATAAAGTGAAAATGAACTTTAAAAAGTGGGTTTTAGTTTCTTACTATAAACAAATTTTTAGAAATTACTCAACTTCATTTCAACCATCCAAGTGTTGAGGAGAGAGCTTTGAGAGCAAACCTGGGCAAGGAAATTCAATAATTTTCACCAATGAATTTGGAAACCACAATCTTCAAGTAATTCTTGACCACATTCTCATTCATTTAGAGTGAATTTTAAATGATTGGAATGATTTTTGGATTGTTTAAATTAAATTTAGAACCAGTTCTGCTTATACACGAGTCTGGTTCTATCGAGACGTGTATAGAAATCCCTATGAGTGAGTTTTTAGAAGGAAAGTTGTATATATACATGACTATATTTTTTAGAAACTACATACATGCAGAGCCAAATTCAGAAAGGAATTTTCTAATGGTTTAAAATGCCAAATATTTCAGGATGTCAATCGTTTGGAGAGAAAGAGAATAGATTGATTTTTTTACTCAAGTCTTAGAAGACCAAGAATCATTGGATGGACTTAAAAATTATGCTTTGCTCAAGTTTTTAATGATGCCAAATATGAGAGCCCAAGCTAGATTATTGGAATTGTTAATCAATTATTGTGACCTAGGGTAGGAACAATTCTTCATAGATTCGATGCCACTGCAAATTTAGGTGGAAGATATTTCCTTCATTGCAGGTCTCTCCAGAAAGGGAGAAGTAGTCAATTTGAAGTTTGGGTAACAAATTCCAATCAATAATATCACAAACCTCGTAATAAATATCATTATTTTCACAATTTCTAGGGTATCAGGTTCAACTTCCTTGCATCATGCTTCATGACTAACACTTTCTCTAGTAGTAGAGTGCTTGAAACTAGTAGTATATGGTTGGTGCATAATGCTATAGGTAAACATGAAGAGGCAACTCTCATCTTGCAGAGGAGTGAAGAGAATTTTCTTTTGGTATGGCACTTATATACTCATTCTTATTTGAGTGAATCCTTGCATTACGACCTAGAGTAGCATCTGCCATTAGCAATCCCAGTGATCCTAGGATTGCTAGATGGTCAAACTTGATGAAAAGACTTGGTGGAGGTCAAGTCACTCAGGTGACATTTGATGACAAGTTCTTCTAGTGGTGGGAGGGACAAGTCATAGCCATTAAGGACTACCCCTATGCAGGGCTAGACTTCAGAGGGGACCCGAAGTTATCACTTCCTGAGGGGGTTGCATGGGGTGACATCGGTAAATTTTTAACATTTTTTGTTTTTTTGTTTTTTTAAAGGATAATCTCAATAAATTTGAAATATTTTTTCATGAAATAAAAATCCTAAAAAGATTATAATGATCATGATGCAGATGTGGAACTGATCAGACCTGAAGGTCTACTCAGGCATAGGCAACATGACAAAGACATGGAAGGTGAAACTGCTATGTCTAAGAGGGTCCTTTGAGCAGTATAAATGAACTTTGATAGTTTACTCTCTAGGTTCCAATGGCAGTAGTAGAGAACCTTGTAGAGACCATATAGAAACGGGTGGTTGGAGCACCACATGAGTGGGTGTGACTTTTCTGATGAGTGGTGATACCATCATCTTCTGCTGAGAGGCTCATCTAAGGTAGGGATCTTAGACTTAGATTTTTAGATAGACTAATCGTTTGATTAGAGACATGATTGAGAATAAGCCCTAATTTTGCAAGACATTTGTCCACATTTTGTAATATTTTTTGGAACCTATCTATCTATATATACACATAATTCAGGATGAATTTATCATATATTTAGATGATTTTTTTATGTTTTGATTTAATGTGATGAATGATTAATATGCCAATACAATGCTTGATTAGCTATAGAATCAACAAATGCATTATTTGATCATGGAATGTGAATGGAAGTGATAAAATTAAATGATATTTGTAATAATATCACTCTCATAAATTAACAATGTAATGAAGGATTCCTCACATGATAAAGGTTATTTAACTTAGACACCACCAATTGTGAGTGCAATTACACAACTAATGATTCAATACCGTAAGATATTTCCTCTAAAAATAAATTGACAACAACATTGTATTCAACCATATTATTGGAAGCGAGACCAATACATATGGCTCTTGTGACAAAGAACTAACTAGATGGATAATGAATCACCCATTTTGTAGAAGCTATATTCATGGTATGCCTACTGGCATTGTCTCTGAATCCTAAGTACATCAAATTACCCATTGACACTTTCCAAAGAAGATTGAAAACTTCATTGTCACCATGATACTCATAGATAGAAACCAAAACTATATACAATATCTACAAAACAAATCAATTACTTAAGCAAGAGCCTAAGCATAAAAATTCTTGAGATAAAGCCCATTTTTCAGCTCCGACAACACATTCCCTTTGAAATCAACTAACTCATAAGCACCTTTTTTCAGGACTCGTTTGACAATGAAAGGATTGTACAACATAGGTTTGAACGTTCCTTCCCCTAAGGTGTATTTATCTTGTTGATAGACCAAGACAAGGTCACATTAAGAGAAAATCCTAGGTTGAATAGACATATCATATTGAGCTTTAAATATTCTCTTATTAGCCTCATTCATTATGGCTGCAACTCAACATTTCTCATAAATATGTTCCAAGTGAACAAGTTGTTCTTGTAAACTTGAGGTGTCTGGAAGAATTTGGACTGCCAACTTAAGAGATTGAATTTTGTGTTCTATAAGAAATATTAATTCCAAAACATAGACTAACTTGAAGGGAGTGAACACTATGGCAGTCTTGGCAGACATTCGATATGCCCATAAAGTCAGATAAAGCATGATATGGTAGCTGGACTTGGCTTTATTAATCGTCCTATATAGGATGGCCTCCATGGATTTGTTAGTGTCTTCAACATTTCGATTAGCTTGAGTATAATAAGGAGACTAATAATCCTATTGAAATCCCAATTTCAAAGGAAATGCAAACATCATTTTATTCTGAAAGTGACTTCCATGGTTAGTGATAATCTCTTTAGGTATACCAAAATGCGAGATAACTTGATTAAAAAGGAAAAATTTTGTTGTGCCACCATCATTATTGAAAGTGGCCATAGCTTTCACAAACTTCATAAAGTAGTCTACTGCTACGATAATGTACTTGTGTCCCTTAGCTGAAGTCGGGTGACAAGTCATAAAATAAATTCCCCATTTGGTAAATCGACTGATAATGATGATAGGAAAGAGTGGAGCTGGATGAGTGTGCATTTTTTGATTATATATTTGACAAGGGTGACATGTTTTAACCACTTCAATGCAATCTTTGAAAATTGAAGGCCAAAAATACCCTACACACAAAATTTTCTAATAAATTTCAACCCCAAACAAATGACCACCTAAAGCCCCACTATGGCAGTCATTCAAAACTCACTCAACTTCTTTTAAGGTCAAACAATGTCTAAGGATTGAATCAACCCAACGATGATATAGGGTATCACCAATAATTAGATAACTCTTAGCAAGGTGACATATTTTTTTTTGTTCGTCCTTAGAAAAACACTGAGGGAACTTCTAAGTCTGAAGATATACGATGATGTCCCCATACTAAGGATCTTGTGAGGAGATAAGAAAAATATGTTCATCCGGAAATTATTCTTCATAAGTGAAATCTCCCTCACAAGGCAATTCTGAAATTAATCCTACAAAAGCCAAAGATTTCATTGATCTGTCTAACATGAACTTGAGATCAAACTCTTGTAAAATTACAATCCATTTGTTGTATTTTCCCCCAATCACTCACCTACTTAGGACAAATTTAAATGGATTGATGTAAGCAACTACAATGGTTTTTCTTAGCAAAATATAATGATGGAGTCGCTAAACAACATGGACTATTACTAAAGGAAATTTCTCAACATTGGATTATTAGAGTTTAGGACTGGCTAAGACATGACTTAGATATTAAATCAAATTTTCTCTAAGGGCATCATCCTCCTAAACTAGAACCATACCTATGGTTGATTTTTCCGCTGTGAGGTACAAAAGGAAATTTATGTTATAATCAGGTGGAATCAAAAGGGGAGCAGAGGTCAATGCCTTTTCTAAAGCATCAAATGAGCATTGGGTGAATTCATCCCAACTAAATGGAAATCCTTTCTTAAGTAAACACATAAAGCCTTTTGTAATCCCATCATAATTCATGATAAACCTCCTTAAAAAGTTGGATTTTCCTTTCACACTTTGAAGTTGACGAATATTAGACAGAGGAGGTAACTGAACTATTGCCTCAACCTTGAAAGGATCAATCTAAATCCCTTCATTAGAAATGATGATCCCCAGCAATGACTAGATGTAATAGAGAATACACACTTATTAGGGATCACCCAATTTTTATAGTGAAGACATATTTCAAAAACTAAATGAAGATGCTTTAGATGTTCCATTCTCTTGCAAGAGAGAACAACTAAATAATCCAAATAAGCCTCGATTATGTGCTTGATATCATGGAAATCATATGACATAGCCTGTTGGAAGGTAGCTCCTACATTTTTAAGGACAAAAGGCATTTTCGTATATGAAAATGTACCCCAGGGACAAATAAACATCGTTTTATGTTGATTTTTAGGATGAATTGTTATTTGATTATACCCAGAGAATTTTTATTTTGATATACCTAGATAATTTGTCCATGAATCCTAGTTATTGTCTCTTTAGAGACAATAAAAATTTATATTTACAAACAAAATTAATAGAATGTGAATATTTTAGGTTCTTCAATGATTAATTCATGTTCGGGTATGGTGGAATAAAACCACCAACATGTTTCTTTCAAAGTAGGTAATCTTCCATTGAGCTAGCACCCTTTAAAGAAATGTGTTATTTAGATAATAAAAGATAAAAATCAATGAGCCAAACTGTATCATTCTATTAGTGAGAAATTATGTTACATGTTGCTGCATGATGGATTTATATGGAAAGTTACTTCATTGAGTTAAGAAGACTTTTTTAGCCCTCTGACTTTCAAATGGTTGGATCCTTTACTACTTCTAGGCTATTAAAAAACATTGGAACTTAAGCATATATGGTACTTACCCTCTAAATATGAAGCATTAAAATCTCAAAAGGTGTTTGTAGAATCAAGGGATCTTCTAAAAAAATAGTTTGTGGTAAATAATCTCTAAGACTAGGGTTGAAATCCTCAACAAAGTGGAATATATCAACAAAAAAAGAACACTCAATCGAGCACATGAAGCATTTAAATTACTAAAATTGGACTTAGGTAAATACTCAGGGGTCCTACATTTGAAGATGTTACCATAGGGTCCAAACCCTTTGCTTCCTCCAAGACATGAAAACCTGTAAATCAATCACAAAAGCATAGATATAATATATAATTGAAAGCACATGCATAAGAATATGTTTGATCATCATAATAACAATTCAAGTTATTATTCATAACATGAAAACATATATTAGGAATAAGACATGAGTTTCCTTACTGATGAATAACAATAAGTACAATATAGATACAACATGATCGTGGCCAAAGGCACTGAAAAAGATTTCCTCCAAATTTTTCAAGCCCAAGCCACTAAAACAACCTCTCTAATAGATGTAAAAAGGTGTTAGGTAAGCGGAATGAGCATCTATACAAAGGAAACCAAGGTTTCCTAGAGGCTGGGAATGCAGGAGGCATGGAAAAAGAAAACTTGATCTAAGGAAAATCAAGTATAATGTCGATATATCTCTTATTATATGAATTAGGCCTACCCAAGGGGTGTATATATACAATCTCAAATTGGTTATTTCAATTAGGCCATAGGCTCCTTTAGGTGGGATCTCGGTAAAACCCCTAAACATCACCCGAAAAATAACTTTTTATTTATTTTTTCAAATTTAAAAATGTATATGTGGTTATAATGTTATGGGACCCATAGATGTACATGTTTTGTTTTGAGTATATTCATGTTTTGAATTTAATAGATATAATATATATATATATATATATATATATATATATTTATAATATATATATTATATATATATATAATAATATATATATATTTATATTTAAGATATTTTTTATCGAGAGTAGTAATCATCTTTTCACTTATGAATCCAATTCTTTTCATGTCACTATACCTCTATGGTGATCCACTCTTTCTTGGAATTTTGAAGGTGTGACTGGATCAATGCATGTGCATAGGGGAGCATGGATGTGTTGGGCCCAAAAAAAATAAAAATAAAATAATGACCAACTTCGAACCAACTTCAAAACTAGCAAGTTTCTTCCTCCTCTTCAGATAATGACTAAATTCGTTCTATTCGCCTTTTCGACATTGGTCTCTGTTGCTCTCTCTGGGGTCTTATGTGGCCTAGACCTATGATACCATGAGAAACAACGAAAACCAGTAAATGGAGAAGATATTGCTCTTTTCAATATTCAAAAAAGTTAAATAGATTACATTGTAAACATCAATAATAAATGGATGGAGTAGAACTTGACACCTATGGAGTATAAATGAAGTAAAATTTAACTGTCTATGAAACCTATTAGACAATGAAATCAAATGTGATGACACCTAATAGATAGCGAGAATAGTATCTCAACATGTTACACGACACACCCTTCTTCTACACATGATCGAGCCACATAAACTAGCCCTCAAAATTTACACAGGTTCACATCCCTATGCAATTTTCAATTGATTACCTTGATATCACCTTTGTTTATTGGGTTGATCCCATTCTGCACTCCGACATGTTCACACAACATCACTCAACTCCAAAAAACCAAAAGCCAACTCCAACAATGCACAATACTTCAACGCAACATCAGACAAACTACTCTCTAACGCTTCATTCATGTGGGGAAAATATAAATTAGAGGGTCCCTTTACTTCAACTCATCACCCATTTACAACCCACACACCCTTCAAACCGAAGAGATTCTACTTGGCTCAAATGGCCCACAAGATAGTAGTTTTTAATCTATACATTATGGGCCCACTTCCAGCACAAGGAATTCAACGCATGCAGCTACTCTCAACACACAACTGCTTCTACACATATAGAATGGTGCACCAGGATCCATCCCTTGATATCCTCACCACAAAATTAAATTTCTGTGGTGTTCAAATCACATTCGACCTTCACTAAGTAACACACCATAGAGGGACACTCCACTCACGATGCAAGTCGTTACCTCCTTCACATGGCTCAAACTTCAATGCTGTAATGTTTCAACATCTCAGACCTTCAAAACCAACATGGATTGAACACATTCAAGAGCCTCTCATCCCATGGGAGCCTCCACAACACTCATACACCTCAGGTCCATGCCTCGTACCACATCTCTCAAAATTCACACACGTACTTCCCAACATAGTCCACATAATGCTAGAACACCCATAAGCTCAACACAATATACACCTCAACATTTCTTTTGCAACGATAGAATAACCAATTTCTTGGCCTTTGTCCCACACATACAACTCAACAAATAACTTTATTCTCTACAGGATTCACATGGGCCGTGTTACCCACCCCTTTGTAGCTAAAATCCCTGGTAGAAATTGTTTCTCCATGATTGTCCTTACTCTGCAGCCAGCAACCCCTTGCAGCCATCAACTAGCTTGTTGTGCCATTTCTTCACCATGTAATCCATCCATGTGGTCCCTCACTCATTTGTTTTGATCTTATGTTTTACAGTGGGACTCCCGAACCCAAGGGTATGTTTTGTCATTTGGTAATTGAATATTGGGTTTACTTATCATGGACACTTCTTGGCATGGACTAATGGGGGGATTTGGTGGAAAGAGTGGGCTTATTTTTTATTCTGTCCCATTGGCCTCTTTTGGATGTTACCATTGGGTCTTAGTCCCATGGGATCTCCTTTATTGACCATTGCGTTTTAGGGTGGTACTACCTAGGAAACCCTGAATTTGGTTTTGTGGTCCCACTCCCTTATCCACATATATCATTCCCCTTCCACTTATTATCACCTCACTCATTGTCTCTCCCACCTAGGTCCACATTTCCTCACTGGCTCCACATAGGGTTAACCTCTCCATTCCATTTACCCCACCTTGCGCCAAGATTAGTGATGGGCCTCCAAATTATACATAAATTAAGGCCCATCTGACCATCCTTTAGCACATTAAACCTCTCTTTTTGCATTAGATGTCACATTTTTAGCTTTCATATGTTCATTAGTAAGGTTAAGAGAAAATTTCATATGTGTGCCTAATATTATTTATTTTTGTATAATATTGTGAGAATTTGGGACGATTATGAAGATTTGGAGGACGGGATAATTTAGGGACTTGATCACTACTACAAGAGGACCAATATTGGATAATAAATGTAGAGGATATCATGAAATTATTGCACAAATTCTAGAGCTCTAGTGATTCAGAAAATATAGGAATGTTTTCTTTGTCATTTAATGTAGATTCCTAGTGTTGGGAACCATATCCACTATTTGAGGAATTTTGGAGGGGAAATCTTACTTATTTCAAGGATAATGGTTCCTCATCATTTTTTATAATTACCAATTCGAAAACTAGTGGAGAAAAATTGTAATTTTATAGCTCCACTTTCATTTCTAGTAGGGATGTGCTAAATGGATTCAAATAATGAAGTTTGGTTCCATTTTTAGAATATAAAGCTTGGTATTCTTCATAGGACTCTGAGTATCCTTGCGCTTGGCCATCACAGTCACCCCAGAGCCCTTTTGAATAATTACTTTTATTCTTTTCACTTCTTATTTACTTTGGGTTAAATTGTTGAAGTGAGTTCTTTTGTAGGTTATTTACAGAGTCACAAGCATGATTTCATCCTTATAACATCTTTGGAAAGTAATAGTAATCATTGAGCTACTTGGGTTAGTTTACTTATTCACAAATCTAAAATTTATGGAAGTCCCTTGTCGCAAATAGAACTAATTTCCTGCTATTTTTAGAACATGTTAATTAGCTTCATTTGACTTTATTACACTTGCATTACATCATAATAACATTCAAGTTAAACAAAAAATCTACCCCATTACATTTGCGCTTAATTATTTTAGGCATTTGATACGTTAACTAGCTCACTAGTTCTCGAATTTCCAGATTTTAGACTAGTAATTTTCTACTATCTTTTAACACGTGTGAACAAGGGTATTTTGGAGTGATTCTACTTGGAATGGAGACCTAAGATATCCTAATCAAAAAAAAAAATTGTCCTATCCCATTTTCATTTGATTTACTTGGTCATTTGGTGAGTTATCTCCTCCTGTAGCAGTGATGTCTTCTCCTGTACCAAATCTATCCTTTCCTGTAGCAAACTTGTAACACCACTTTCCTTCATTAGTTTTGATCCCCACTATAATTATGAATTATTCTAGCTGAATAATGACCAGCATATATGATTTTATGATCAGGGGAACCTCCTAAGCCACTCCAACCCTTCCTTTTATTCACTGCAAAAATGGAGTAGACTTAGTTTCTTTATCACAAGTATGATGCAAGTAGGTTATTGATTTACAAGAAAGTGTGAACTAAGTAGATGGTACATGCAATTCTGATTGGTACTTTGGTGAATTGTGAAAGATAAAATATCTTTCCTTCTGCAAGTAGATTAACCTTTGTCCTTTCATGAATTAATTAATTACCATTTATAAGTTGAGCAAGTAACATTTCCATTTTTTGAAAATAGAGTAACAATTCCATTTTTCTAATTAGTTTAGGCTTTGATTTCATGGTGTTCACTCCATTACATCAAATCAACAAAAGAATAACACATTGTATGTTGCACATATAGTTTCGATACCTCTTAAGTTTGTACGAACCCCGGTTTGATAATTAAAGTTGGTAGCCTTGGGAGTTGCAACATTCTTGTTGAAATACTGGGGCTCATCACTTTTTGGCATCTTTGTCAGGGAGGTGTCAAAGTATGCATTGTTGTCTTCAATATTTGATTCATTTATTTTACTTTATGGAAGAACAAAAAAATTCATTATGCATATTTTATTTCAAAGAAAAAATATTGCATTGCGTTAGGCATCTTCCATTTCAAGAATAGAAAATTGCATTGTATTAGCATTCTCATTCAATTTTTTTATAAAAATAAAAAGTAAAAAAAATAAAAAATCTCCAACACCAATCCCTACCTCACCCGACCCCATTTGATGATGTGGTGCAATAAGAGCCACATAACCATCCACTTTTGCAGGTAGAAGAAAAGGAGGTGAAAGAGAAAGTAGAAGAAATGGATGGAGATGTTGATAATGAAGAAGATGCTATTAGATTCCCCATTCAAGATATTGATATCAGTGTAGAATCCTTTCTCTTTTAATTTGAAATTATTTGTAGATCTTTTGTTTACTTATTAAGCACTCAAAAATTGAGATTGTTTCCAGCAGCATTGAAGGCTAGAGCTCTTAAATAGTTCATGAGTATAGGGACTAATTCAATAAGGTCATGTAATGACATGCAAAAGATATTTATAGAAAAATATAAGATCATGATCTTAAAGAAGAAATCTTTAGAATGAATGAAAAATAATATGAGAACCTTGAGTATCTAGTAGAGAGGTTCATGTATAATGTTAACAATGTAAAATTACATCATTTTGGATGTGACACACTAAAAACCCTCTTAATTAGAACAATTAGGGATGAGTGGATTGATATTATTGATTTCATGAGTAGAGGTGATGTATACCAATTATAATTTGAAGAAATTTGTGAAACATGCAAACACATATCAAGAGGAAGGGCAAGAGTAAGTAAATCGGCACCAAGATTGGTAAGTCAAGTTAAACTTGGAAATTTCTTTGATGAATTTAAAAAAAAGTTCTTAACAATCTAAGTGAACAAGTAGAAACATTAAGAATGCAAGATGAGGAAAAAGCACATGCCAATATTTGTGTTGTCCATGAAGAATCACATGTTGATAAATATGGCCAATCATTACCAAGGTTAGAAGAAGTTTAGCAAGAGGACAATGGAGCAAGTCAATCACCAAAGCAACTATGTTATGTAGCTCCAAGAGGACCATGGAAGCCTAGTCAGCCTAGCATCATCCAAGAACCTAATTAAAAATTCGAAGGTTACGCACATCCATCTCAAAGTAATTGCAACACACCCTTGCCTTGGAAACCTTGGCCATCTCAACCCAAAAACCAATCTTGGCAAAAAGGTTGACAAGAAAATTATGGGAGAAATCCACAATATCCTCCATACCTAACTAAATGTTATCCCTACCATCCACTTCTGCCACAATCACAACGCCAACCACATCCATCTCAAAGATCCACTCCAATTAAACTATTTGTACTACTGCTTCCAACCCACATAAGGAAGTAGTTGAGCCCATTTACAGTGTTGAGCTACAAACACTTCCTAACATCTCCTCTTTATCTCAATGGTATCCATCTTAACTCGAGAAGAGTATTGCAAAGAGGAGATTCTCTTGATGTTATTGAAGGACAACATTTAGAAAAAGAAGATTCAAATGAGAAAACCAAAGAATCATGGGTTGCACTCGATGAAGAGAAAACATCAAAATCAAAGACTGATAAAGTTCCCCCATGTTTACATCAGAACTTCTATGTGTTCAAGAGAATAATATATAGAAAGAGTAATATTTGAATGTCATGGTAGAAGAAGACATGATGAATGATCCAGATAAGGAGGTGAACAAAGGGCATCAAAGTTATATTGAGGTCTGGTTCCATAAAATCAATAAGATGGAGCATCACTCTCTTCTTCAACTATGCTTGATATCATTAAAGTCAAAGCATTTTGTATTTGAAGTTTAGGTACATGTCAAAGCATATATTTCAAGCTTAGACATCAGTTTATCTATCATCTTGATGTGCACATGGCTCCATTGGAAGTATTCTTATACTTGAAAGAGATTTTGTTTTCAAGTAGAGTAGAGTAGAAAAATAAATTTAAAAAAAAATAAGATAAGAGGAAAAATAAAATATCAAGTGAAAACCTCCTTTGAGCCACCTAATATTGGCTCATTGATTGAAAACCTCCATGAGGTGACCTGGAAAAAGAGAAAAGGAAAATATCCTAGGTGAAAAACTTCTTTGAGGCACCTAAGCAGATATACTAGTTGAAAACCTCATTGAGGCAGCTAGTAGGCCTAAAAGTTAAAATAAAAATAAATAAAAAATTGCCCCATCTATCTTTTTCTGATGAATTCAGGTTCTCTCCAACCTTTTCAAGCAACCAAAACACATTAGCACCAAAAGGAAAAAAATGATCAAACATCTAGTCAAAGGAAGTCAAACTTGGGCTTTCTCATCCTTGACAAGATGCTCCAACAAGACCAAGGTCATGCCAATCCATCACCTCTATCCTTGATGTCCTAAAATGCTACACGAGGGCACTAATTTGCTATAGGAGGCCAAAATACATTGATATTTTTTTATTATCATATCTTGAAAACCTTAGGTCCATTGGCCGAGTTGTTTCATGGGGAGATGCATGTGGATAATGGTAACATGCTTAAGCAATTTTAGCAAATTCCAATGCACACTTTCTGAGAAATTGACCTCCATCGCCTACAACCATTTTTTATTTCTCTCGATATCAGTACATCCATTGCCCAAAATTTTTTATGGGGAGGTGCATAAAGATGATGGAAACATGCTAAAAAAAAATTAGGTCAATCTAGTCTACCATTTGAAAGATATGGATAAAACAGTTCTGCTACAGGAGGTTATCCTAAAATTAGAGAGGAGGTACCAAAATTGCTACAGGAGGCAAAACCTATTAGAGGAAGGGGTCAAAAGGTTATTTCTTCTTTAGGGAAGGTTGAGAGAGGTCCCCCAAAACCACTTCCATCACCTATCCACTCCATCTAGCCAAAATTCATCATCAAATTCCAGCCTGCCTTACATGAAAAAATAAAAATAAAAACTTTTCATCAACTTTTCCACCACCTACACTGCCTCTTGATGATTTTAACCCTATCCTTATACATCCTACGACTTTCCATCAATCCCACATGCAGCAATGAGGTCTCCAAGAGGAATTAAATGACTTCTATAGGAAGAGGATTCCTCCTATAGTAGTCTGCACAGTTACAACAGAACTCGGCATCAATTCTTTTTTCACTCACATAATAGAAGATCTAGCCACCTTGAGAATCATGAAGCCATTTCTGAAGTTGAGAAGGGGAACACCCTCCTTAGTAAGTAGTCCATCCACTCCACTAGCTATAGATTAGGCACTGGAAAGAAATTTTCACACAACAACCTTATCAATCAAAGAATCATCAAGCTATGAAGACCTGTGCAGAAGAAAGAAAAGGAAATTAGCACCTCTAGAGGAACATGGATCAATCATCAACTCAGTAGTAGCATGCATGCCTCTCCAACAACCATCAGGTAGGTACAGGTATGAAATATTCTTGACCTCTTCTCTTCAACATATTGTAGTTAGAAATTTGTTGTCAATGTGTGAGAGATGAGGTTTTATAAGCTAAGGATGGGTCAACAATCTCGACCACCGTCAACTAGTTAAGTGCAACTAACTCCCTCACTCATGCAACATGGAAAAACCAAATTAAGAATGGTAATGATTGCAAGGATTGGGGACAACGGTTCAAAAAAAGGAAACTTGTGTATGTGCCATGTCACCAAAGCACTCTAATCCCTTACTACAAAGGGAATATTATATAATAGGCTCGAACTTCATTTGCACCATTGCTCATTTCTAAAAAAATAGTCGGAGGAAGGACGAGATAGTGTTATTAGACTGATTAGGGTTCTGTTACACAAAAAATTGTCACCATGACTTTCTACAGTTTGTGTGAGTCCATCAATACTCATACATCCCTCTTTTGCAAGTCTTAAACCTCAGCTCTTCATGTCAAGCCTTGAAAATGGGAGAAAGACCTTAAAAGTGTCTCAAATCATGGTTTCACACTTTCTCCTAGTATTGTCTGCGGTACCACACCTAATGGTCATGTTTCCTGCGAATCTGACCGCTCTGTATATTGAGTGATGGGTGCGAACCCCTGTAAAAGTTAAAAAGGCGTGAGTTCATTCTTAAAAACTTATCTTGGGTCACTTCTAGACACTTCTAGAAGGAATATTACACTAGCAAGTCCGCTCCAGCTTGGTTCATCCATTCCATAACTAAGGGAGCTAACTCCATGATATGAGGTGCCTATCCCATTGAAGGAGGAACTTATCCCTTCAATGGTGGACCTGCAACTTCCTCCATTTGCACTATAAATTCACGCATTGGGCTGGTTGTAGAAGAGGTTGAAAGCTGAAGATTCTTGAGGGTAAATGCTCCTGAAAACTAGGCTTCCTTTTTGAGCTTGTGAGAGGAGAGGTCACATACCTTTCACGTCATTTGGGAAGTGAGTGAGGCTTGTCAAAGTAGAGGAGACCCCTGCTGGACCCTGGAAAGGACTTGTGCAACATCAAGGCAAAGGTTGTAAAGTTCTTTTATTCATTAAGCTAATACAATCAAGTTTATTTTTCTGAATGAACTGTCTCTAATGGTTTGTTTTATGAGCTCCTTGATCTTCATAATGAACATGTTTTGTTATACGCAATTATGCTTTGACGTGTGCTTGTTTGTGTATGCAGGTTATTGAACAGGAACTGCTTGAAGCTGTTGGGATAAAACTACCTCAAACAAGCGTTGGACTGAGGTAGGGTCTTTTACACTTCATGGTATTCATTATTGAATTGAAACATGTTTAGAGAGAAATATGTTTTCTTGTTCTCTTTGTTGTTAGATATCATTAGATACTAGGGAGATCGGTCTTGTCCACAAGAATGATTTATCTGGCCAACAAATTGGCGACTCCACTAGGGACAAGACTGATCTTCATTAGTACCAATACGGGCCCACTGTGCAGAACCTGGCTTATCAGTATCAACCGTACCGTGGGTATACATATCAACAACCTCAACAACCCAGTACGGTCTGGTTAATGCTGGTTTTCCAAGAGGATATAATATCCCAAATGCGAATCTGATACCAAGCTATCCTGGATATCCTCCTCCTGGGGCTGGTCTTATGACCCCAAGTTTTTGGGATCCAAACCATCAGTTACCGTTCATAGCAACTTTAGATTTTCCTGACTTGTCGCGCCTTACGAACGATCCAATCAATTATCTTCTGTTTTGGCCACTGGTTTTTCAATAGTTTTTTAGAGTTTTTCCAGAAATCTTAAAAGCTCTCTTAAGGGAATTGCTTATTCTTGTAGTTGTTGATTGTTGAAAAGCAAAGGGATTTTCTTTTTTGAAGTTTCATTAGTAGTCTCGTTTTGAAAAGTTCTTTGGAAAAGACAAAAAGTTTCCTTTCAATTGTATGTTAAGAGAAATATTTGATTTTCCAAGCATTGCATTTTCGACTCTTCCTTAGCTAGGTATTCATTGAAAAGGAAAAAGAATTGTTATCATCTTAGGTGCATTTTTAGTGTTTTGGAGTCGAGTCTTCATACCACAAAGTTTCATCTCCGCACCCATTGACTTAAAGAACAAACAATAAAATTACGCTTAATTAAAATCAATCTAGCAATGATTTTATTTTCTAGGACTCTTTTCACCAACATAGCTTAGGCTAGTACCTTGGAGTAGGGAGTAATTAACTCTCCAAGGTAGTTTAAACAAACAAGTAGTCAATCTTGTGGTAGGAAGAAAATCCAATTGTTACATCTATGCTCTGGGAAAGCTCCTCTTAAAGGAGAAGCACGAGATCAAATCTGAACCAGTGTGGAAATCAATCCTTCCTCATTGGGAACAATAGAAGATATTCACGTATTAAAAATGGTAAACCTCGGATTAACCATTGTCGAGGAGCTTGGGGTCACTTGTTGGTAAACCTTGGATTATGTCAAGGAGCCTTCAAGGGGATTGAGCTTGTTACTCTGCCCTTGCGTGCGTATCAGATCGTAGACTGTTCCCCCAGGTATATTTGTTTCCATTGGTGACCTTAGTGACCATAATATTTAGGATTCTTTCCTAGGTGACGGTGGAGGGAAGATCCCACTATACCTGGAGCAGATGTTGACTAGACTCACATGGACTCTCTGGGGGTTTATCTTCACTCAAGACGGTTATAGTGGAGAAACTTGTGCCAGTCTATTTCATTAAGCAGGTTATCGGGGTAACTGTTCCAACCGCCATTTCTATATTGGACTCTGTGACGTTGGATTTCATCACCAACTAATGTTTTCAATCCGAAAAGATAATGTTTGTGTGTGGTTTGATCTCCTAGATTTGTTAGGTGTGTGCTTCAAATTTTTTGGTTCTTTAGAGACTTTAGGTGTTTTTCTTGAGATTTTTCTTTGTTTTCATGTGAAGTAATTAGATTAATCATGGCTGAATTATCGAGACAATCCCGTCGAATTCGGGGGCAGCCTCCCGAATTTACACCAAGTCAACTGGAAGGGCTGCGAGCCCTTGTCACACCTAGTGAAAGTAGGGTTGGGTCACCGGAGGCCGGAGAGTCTTCGTTGATTGTACATCCTGATTATATAGTGCAAGCAACAAAACATATTTCTAAACCGATTTCATTTTCTGAGGTTACTGGTAGTATCACTCCTACTAGCTCAGTAGCCGAAGAACCTGAAATCTCTGAGCCTGAAACTGAAATTGCTGCTACTCCAACTTCAGGATTTGCTTCTCCTATTTCTAGTGGTCCTAGTTCACCCAGAGTAGAAAATATTATCACCGAAAATCTTCCTTCTGGACTCATTTCCATTGAAGAAATTGTAAGCTCAAGTCCGGACGAAGGTATAAGCATCCCTGAAAATCAACCGACTATTGAACTTAAGGAGCGTGAATCTATTTTCTTCAGTCCCATTAGAGGTGACGCTTGGTATATTTCGTTGACAAATTTCTTAGAAAATTCAGGTCTTGCGTCTTCACCATCTCGATTTCCTTTTCATCCAACACCCAGAGGTTATTATCCTCCCTTGAATATGTCGAGATAGTCATCCTTGTTTACTCAGATGCCAGAAACCTTTTTACATGGCGGTCCTTCTGTTCCTCCTCGGTATCAGTCTATATCTAGTACATTTTCAAGAGCTTCTCCTCAACCCATCGATTATGCCGTATCTCCTGGTCATAACGGAACTAAACCGTTAAGTGTTGAAGAGATTCTTATGATGTCTGGTACTACTCCTAATCTGCAACCTCAACGTAGTTCAATACCATCTGGGGGGCAGCTGCAAGGTACTCCAATACCGCCTCGGGGGCAACCCCAAGGCAGTCCATTACCGCCTAGGGGGCAACCTCAAGGACAGTATGTTCCTACGGGACAGTATGTTCCTCAAGGTCAGCCCCAGTATCAATATGTACCTCCAGGCCAACCCCAATACGAATATACACCTCATGGTCAATACCAGCCTCAAGGTCAGTACCAACCGCAAGGTCAGTACCAACCCCAACGTCAGTACCAACCTCAGGGTCAATATCAACCTCAAGGTTTTCAACCACGTTCAGGTCAATCATTTATTCAAGGACCCAGAAATGTACCATATAATTATCAACCTTACACTCAACCTGGTTTTTGTCCTCAATATGTTCAACCTGTTATGAGTCCGTACCCCAGAATGAATGTGGTGTTGGATACATAGACTCCGCAACCCAGTGCACAGTTGTCATCTCAATTTGGATAGTCTTTTGTTTATGGTTCACCCCAGCAACCTGTCCAGCCTACTACTCAAGCTGCTACACCTGGGGTAGTTCCACAGCCTGGGCCTAGTTCACCATGAACTTCGTCCCAAACGTCTGTCGCAACTGCTGCGGCTTCTGTTCAATCCACCCCACCTATTTCTAGAGTATCAACGGCTCCAGTTTCTACTGCTCCTATATCAACTCCTTAGGCCTCTTTACCCCAATCTGGACCTACAATCCAGACTCCAGTTTCTATGCCTGCAGGACAACCTAGGCCTAGTACAGTTGTTACAAGTCAACCACAATTTACTTATCAACCGTACCAAAGGCAGTACCAATACGGGCCCGCTGTACAAAACCCGGCTTCTCAGTATCAACCATACCCTGGGTATACATATCAACAACCTCAACAACCCTAGTATGGTCCAGTTAATGCTAGTTTTCCAGGAGGATATAATATCCCAAATGTGAATCTGATACCAAGCTATCCTGGATATCCTCCTCCTGGGGCTGGTCTTATGACCCCAAGTTTTCGGGATCCAAACTGTTAGTTACCGTTCATAGCAACCTTAGATCTGCCTAACTTGTCGTGCCTTACAAATGATCTAATCAATTATCTTCCGTTTTGGCCGCCAATGTCGAATAAGTTGCCCAATGATATACCTAAGTTTGAGGGGAAGCCAAGAGAAGATCCGTCTAATCATGTGATGACTTACCATCTCTGGTGTGCACCAAATTCCATTATAGATGATTCCATTCGTCTTCATATTTTTCAATGCACTTTGATTGGCCTTGCAGCCAAGTGGTACATTGAGTTGCCACGAGGCTCCTTTTATAATTTTAGTTAGTTAGCTACTTCCTTCCTTACGCATTTTCAGCTGCCAGTCCGATATGACAATGGCACGGAATTATTAACTTCGTTAAAGCAGTCGACGTCTACTTATATTTTAGATCATATTCATGAATGGCGACATCGACGTCGTTTAGTGAAAGTTTTTATTCCAGACCAAATTTTGGCAGAATGGTTTGTGAAATCATTACTACCCAAGATAACTGAAGATGTTGCTAAGGCAAGGGTTGTTACATAAGACCAAGTAATTGCTCAAGCTCAGTACCTTGACTTAGTTTATACTCAATCAGGTACGTTGCATGAGAAAATCCCCGACTTTCTGAAACAAAATCAAATAGCTGCTCCTCCCTCAGGGTCTCATGCCATTAATGGTATGATTGGTACTGTTAATACCAAAAGTAAGAAGAAATCCTAGAAAAATTATTCTCCCATAATAAATTTACAAGATTCCCCTAAGGGAGAGTCTTCACCTGAAATTTCTAGTGATGTTCATGTCGTAGAATCATCCAAGACCAAATCAAAATCCAACGGCAAAAAGAAAGATAAGAAGAAAAACAAGCAGAACTCAAAGGAGAAATCTGAGAAAACTGAGTCTACTGACGAGAAACGAAAACCTTGATATCCTTGTCTCATCTTCGATGAGGAGCACTTTACCAGGGATTGCCTACATCCTGCCAAGGTTGCGAAAATCGTCAAAGGTTCACAAACACCCGTTTTTTTGAAGGATCCTTTTCCAAATCAAGACAGTAAAATGATAGGCTCTTCCTCTAATGCCTCGAAAGAACCCATAATGATGATGTCACATGTAAGGATTGCGAACGCGGTCACAAGATTACGGGAGTAAAAGTCCTTTTGGTGGAAAGGAAGCTGAATCTTCCAATTCCAATCCATCAACCTCCGCTCCGTCTGGTTCCGATCCACTACAGATCGAGAAACCTAATCCCGACTTAGTAATCAAACCGCCCGCTAAGGGTATACTTCAAAAGTCAGCTTTCAATCCTCATGCGAGAGCTGCTCAGAACTATAACATTGTTGAAGATTTAGCTCTTTCACCTTCAGCAATGTCGGCTTTGGAAGTGCTGCAATCATGTCCAGCACAGCGAAAAATGCTACTGTCAGCTATAGGAGCTGTTGATCTTCAGGACTCCAACCTCATAGTCTTCAATTTAGAAAATAGTACACCTCGTCTTCCTCATCAAACGGCTTTCCAGATTCCAGTGTTAGTATAAAACAGACCTTGTTTTAGGACTGTGATTGATGAGGGATCTTCCACGTGTATTATGTCGATACAGTGTTGGAAAACCCTTGGTTCTCCTACGCATCAATCCCCGACAATTCTAAAGGCCTTTGATGGCCGATGGTTTCATCCTTACGGAATTCTACAGGACTTTCCTATAGGGGTTGAAGGAAAAATCGTTAATCTAGATGTGGAGGTGGTTGATGCCCCTCTAGATTACAACCTTATTTTGGGTCATAGTTGGTCTTACGCCATGACTGCTGTTGTTTCCTTAGTCTTTCGGCTTATTAAGTTCCCACATAATGGAAAGATTGTAACAATAAATCAGTTAACTTATTTCTCATCCGATCCATTTTCTGCTGAGAGTATTCAAAATGTTGGAAAAACTGCTATCCCTTATAAGGATGTTGGAGTAGGATTAGTTAAAGATTCGGGTTTACTCAGAACTTTTTCCTTTCCTCCTCCTAGCGTACAGTCTCCTTTCACAACCATTCATATGATTCCATTTTTCTTGACGATCCTTGGGTCGTTCCATTCGAATCCGAGGTGGACTCTCTTGGTGATGCTATGCCTTTTAGTCCCTTTGAAGATTCTTATCAGGCAGTACAGTCGTTTTTTGACTCAAATTCAACCAACCCTGATCTACTGAATGAGATCAATGGGAAATCACTTTCAATTTCAACCTCAGAGTCAACAACGTTTTCAGAAACCATTCACACTCATGAACAAATTCGGGAATTGTTATCCGTTGATGCCTTACCATGGGAAGATCTTCATCATAGGTCTTCGTTTTTACTCGAGATTGATCATTTTGAAAATAATATTTCATCCATTTTCACCGTTAAATATGTCAAAGAACCGCAAAATCCACTGAAACATCCTGATTCTGAACAAAATTTAGCCAATATTTCTCGCACGGTTCCTATTGACATTTCAATTAAACCTCGGATTGTTGAAAACATTCACATAGGTGCTTCTTGTACAGACACTGAAGTCAACACATATAAAGCCCTATTTCAAGAATTCCGCGGCATGTTTGCCTGGTCCTATGAGGAAATTCCAAGAATTGATCCTTCAATCGTTGTTCATGAAATCAAAACCTACCCGGATGCTAAACGCGTCTAGCAACGGTTGCGTCAAATACACCCACGAAAAGTTGCTGCCATCAAAACTGAAGTTGAGAAATTACTTAAAGCAGGTTTCATTTATCCAATTCCTTTAATGGATTGGGTATCGAATATTGTTCCAGTTAATAAAAACCAAGGGAAAATAAGAATATGCATTGACTATAGGGATATTAATCGTGCTTGTCCCAAGCACAATTATCCCACGCCCTATATCGATCAAATTATTGATGATTGTGCTGGTAGTGAAATTTTCTCCTTTATGGATGGCTTTTCTGATTATAATCAAATTAACATTCTACCTGCAAATCAACCAAAAACATCATTCATCTGTCCATGGGGGACCTTTTCTTATTGCAAATTACCTTTTGGACTAAAGAACGCTGAGGCAACTTTTCAAAGGCAATGTCTTACGTGTTTCATGACATGAAGCACATTGTGCAGCCCTACCTCGATGATTTACCAGCTCATTCATTGCGAAGAGCCGATCATCTCACTGACTTACGAGCCATTTTCATGAGATGTAGGCATTATCGGATTAGACTTAATCCACACAAGCCTGTTTTCTGTATCGAAACGGGTCAATTACTAGGATTTGTTGTATCGAAAGCCGGCATTCGCGTCGATCCTTCGAAGGTCGAAGCCATTGTCAAGTTACCACCTCCTTCGACTCTTCGCCTACTCCATAGTTTGCAAGGGAAAGAAAACTTTTTATGTCATTTCATTCCTAACTACGTCAAGATTACAAAAGGTTTCACCCGGATGTTGAAGCAAAACACTCCATTCTTTTGGGATGAGATAGCTGACAAATCATTTGATGCTCTAAAACATGGGTAGACCCATGCGCCATTATTGCATCCTACCAACTACAACCAGGACTACTTCTTGTACCTCACTGCTTCCCATTCCACTATTGGGATGGTTTTAGTTAAACAAGATGAATTTGAAAGTCAACATGTGATTTATTATCTTAGTCGGACTCTAACTCCGACTGAGTTAAAATATTCACATGTGGAGAAACTGGCCTTAGCTGCAATCCAAGTTGTTCATCATTTTCGTCACTACATTTTGTTACGCAAAACCACTGTCACTTCTGACTGTAACCCTATGCAATACATTTTGACTAAATAATT
Source organism: Pinus taeda (assembly GCA_000404065.3). NCBI lineage: Eukaryota > Viridiplantae > Streptophyta > Pinopsida > Pinales > Pinaceae > Pinus > Pinus taeda. The sequence goes on from APFE030447045.1 coordinate 159,618, forward strand.
TCTGGGGGGAAAGTATTCCAAATGGATTGTCATCCTGCAGGAATTTGACTTGGAATTTGAGAAGGCCAAGTCAGAGAAGTCTTTGGTTTTTGCGGAACTAATGTGTGATTTCCCTTGTGCCGATACCGAACATGTGGTGGAAGAATCCCTTGTGGATTAATCCTTGTTCCTTATCAGCATCGTTGATCCATGGTATGAAGATATCATAGTCTATCTCCAAACCCAATCTTTTCGGCCCGATACTTCACGATCTCAACGCCGGAAAATACGATTCCAATCCCAACCTTACACCATTATTGGAGATACACTTTATCGTCGTGGGGTGGATTCCGTTTTCCGTCGTTGCCTTACTCATGATGAGGCTGAGAAGGTTCTTAATGATTGCCACTCTGGAGTGTGTGGCGGTCATATGTCTGGGTATGCCACAGCCCAAAAGATTTTGTGCGCTAGCTATTTCTGGTCGTCCTTATTCAAAGATTGTATTACTGCCATCCAGAAAAGTCACAACTGCCAAATTTTTGATCGTAAGATGTGCGCTCCTCTTGCTCCTCTCCACCCTATCATTGTTGTTGGTCCATTCGCAAAATGGGGTATCGATTTTATTACATGTAACCCTCACTCCGCCGGGGGGCATGCGTATATCATCCTTGCGGTAGATTATTTTACCAAGTGGGCCGAGGCGATGCCTACATTTTCGGCAGATGGCAAAAATGCTGCGATTTTCGTTTTCAATCATATCATTGCTAGGCTTGGTGTCCCCCAAGAAATTATCACTGACCATGGGAGTCATTTTCGAAACATCATGATGACTGAACTTACAGATCAGCTTGGCCTGCATCACGATAGTCCCACTCCATATTACCCACAAGCAAATGGTCTGGTTGAAGCAGTCAACAAAGTTCTCGTCACCATGATCCGATGAATCATTGGGATTCATCGGTCGCATTAGCACAACATGTTATTTTTAGCGCTTTGGGTGTACCGAACCTCAGTCAAAACATCAACAAGTTTTACTCCCTTTCAACTGGTTTACGATTTAGAGGCAGTATTGCCCATTGAATGCGAAATCCCGTCATTACAAATTGCTATGCAATTATTACCAGCCACTTCTGAAGAGGAAAAATGTTTATTATACTTAGCTCAATTAGATGAGAATCGACGCAATGCTGCATTAGCTATCGAAACTCATGCTAAACGCATCAAAGCTCAGTATTATCAAAATGTTACGCCCTGCAATTTTTTGGAAGGGGACCTAGTTTTACTTTACAATCAAGCAAACGATAAGCTAGGGGCTGGAAAATTTGTACCCATGTGGCATGGTCCGTATATTGTCAAGCGGAAGCTGGCAAAAGGGGCCTATGAGCTGGAAGATTTTGATGGTGTCTCTTTAGGTAAACCTAGGAATGGGCTTTATCTAAAGTGATATTATGCTTAAACGGATAGCGTGGAGCTTTCATTAGATTAGTTTTTTCTACGTTGGTGTGTTCGTAGATTAAAATTGCGTGCTTTACTTTAGTGAGTGTTTTTTATTATTAGCCCTGCTTATCTTAATTTTTCTCTTGATATTGCAGATGTCGACGCCTCTCCAAACATACATTGGTTTCGCTGATGGCGCTTGTCGTAGTACACGGAACATCTCTTCCGCAGCTTAGGTTATCTATTCACCCTCTGACGAGTTAGTATCTATGCACGGGGTAAGCCTCGGTCGAACAACAAACAAAATTGTAGAATACAATGCAGTGATTGAATTATTATCTGAATCTGTCTCCTTTGCGATTCGAAGTTTGATTGTTAATTTAGATTCGGAACTCGTTGTGTTACAACTTAATCGAGTTTATGCCATTAGAAATCCAGTATTATTACGATTATTTTTTAGAGTCTGTCTCTTGGAACAAGAATTTGATTACATAGCATATTAACACATTCCAAGATATTTAAATACATTAGCAGATGCAATTGCTTCTCGAATGTTAAATAGACATTTGCATTGAATCAAACAGTAAATTTAAAAACATCTCATAAACATGTTTTGCA